>PVJA010014890.1:0-46011 GCA_004027025.1 Myocastor coypus
AGCCTGCTCCACCCTAGAAAGGCTTCCGCCTTCTGCCCCTAACCAATGCATCATGCGGGGCTGCCTGGGAGTGTGGGGTGCTCTGTCGCAGGTTGGCATGACACAGATCTAGAACACACTTGGGTGCATCTGGGTCGCCATTGGACTGTGAGCTCCTTCACCACAGCAGCTCTCGCACCTGTGCCTGTCCTGCAGCGAAGCCTCCGTGGGAAGCGGTGTGGCCCACTGCACAGTGCCACACACGCATCACTTCAGGGTCTCGCTGCTTCCCCTGCAAAAGGATCATTGGAAGACCCTGTCTCTCCAAACCCCTGGAGTGTCTATGGTAGTCAGGCTTCACAAGGAAAAGATTTAATACCGGACTTGTCACTTACCCAATTGTTTCATAACATTTACCCCCAGAGTGAAATGTAAAAGTACAAGAGGTTTGTCCATGCACTAGAGACCCAAAGAATCCAGCTGAGGTGCTGGATCCCACAGTCATGTGCTCCATGAATCCAGCTGAAGACCGAGAGCCCACGACACAGTCTCGTGCAAGTCTGTATCAGGGATCTGCACAGAAAAAGCCCGAAGGTCAGAGGTGGAAGCTGGAAAGTTGTCACCAGCAAGATGGAGGGTCTGGGCTGGCCAGATAGCTCAGCAGATGAACGTGCCTGCCCCAGGATGTTCTGAAATGTGGTTGAGACTGGGGTGGTGGTGCACACCCGTCATCCCAGCACTTGGGAGCCTGAAAACAGGAGAGTCACTATGAGTCCGATCTGCATAGTCAGACCCTGTAGACTTTGTATGAAGTACATAATAAAGAAATAAGCAAGATAAAAGACCTGTGCCAGCAGGCTGAGGGGTCTGAACTGGAGCCAGGAAGCAACACTCAGGTAGGGACCAGACTCCCCCAAGTGAACCACAGCCTACCTCAGCAACACTGAGGTCCTGAGCTCCTCCAGGGATAAGAGCCTGGTTAATACCAGGAACGCCAGCATGATGAGCTCCTCCAGGAGAACCAACGGACCTGCTTCTTCCCCTGTGCTTCTTTTACACTGTTGGCAGCAATCCTCAGGTGGGCCTTGTGACTGAGTTCAGCTGGGTATTCCATGTTGACCACTCACTAATTCACCACAGTGTCCAACACCCAGAGTGGCCTGAAGAATAACTGCGGATTGCAGGGATAGTGTAGCAACATGAGTCCATCTATGCATCTGATGGGCAGTGCCCATGGTGGGGAGGCCACCTAGGGTGGGGCTAGTGGTATGGGAAAACTTTAGGCTTCAACTTGCTCTGAACCTAAAACTGCTCTGCAAGTTTTAATGGATGGGGAAACACTTCATTTAAAGGTATATGAGAGAATGCCCAGAAGGGGCTGCCAGACCCCTTCTCGAGTCTCCATGTTTAGTTGGCCTGCTCCACTCCAGCCTCCACCACGTGCATAAGGGTCATCAGAGGTCCTACCACATACCTGCCGCTGGCCCCCGGGCCTTCAGCAGCCTCTCCTACACCAGGGGGCCTGCTTCTGCATCATCTCCTCCAGCTTCTTCTGAGTGGGCAGCAGCGGCAGCTTCCGGGGTAGCCTGAGGCTTGGTGGCTATGGCAGGGCTGGGGTTGTGGGCATCATAGCTGTCCATGTGAACCAGAGCCTGCTAAACCCCCTGAACCTGGAGGTGGATCCCAATGTCCAGGCCACGTCATCACTGAGGTCATGGCCCAGTATGAAGAGACTGGCAATTGTAGCTGAGCCAAGGCAGAGAGTGTGTACCAGATCAAGCGTGAAGGGTTGCGGACTCTGGCTGGGAGGCATGGGTTTTACCTCTGCTGCACGAAGTCTGAAATCTCTGAGATGAACCACAGCATCGGCCATGGTCGAATGAGCAACAAGAGAGTTCAGGTGGATATTGAGGCCAGAGAGTGTCCCTGGAGACTGCCATCACGGATGCAAAGCAGCGTAGGGAGATGGCCACTAAGGATGGCAATTCCAAGCTGGTCCAGCCGGACGCTGCCCTGCAGAAGATCAAATAGGACATGGCCTGGCAGCTGTGTGAGTACCAGGAACACAGGAACATTAAGCTGGCCCTGGTCAATGAGATTTCTACCTACTGCAAGCTCCTGGAGGGCAAGGAGAACAGGCTGGAGGCTGGGATGCAGAATTTGAGCATCCACACGAAGACCACGACTGGCTGTTCTGCAACGGTGAGCTCACCCTACGGGAGCCCCACAATCTCTGGCTGTGGGAGCCTCCAAAGTCCTGGCTTCACTCGTACTAAGTCTGCTGTTATTATGAAGAAGATCGAGACCCATGATGGGAAGCTGGTGTCTGAGACACCCGAAGTCCTGCCCAAGTGAATGAGCCACAGCACCTCTCCCAGCCCGCAGCTCTCCTGAGGCTGCCCCAGAGCCTGTGGGGAGAAAGCTGTGCAAGCAAGCATGAGGAGCGAGAGACCCACCTGAGGCTTGGCTTAGCCCTCAGCCCACCCTTGGGGGGACACTACTGCCTCGGGTATCCCTTCTTGCCTGTGCCCCCCACCAAAACTCAATTCAATTGTCTTTTCCAAAATAAAGCTTGGTTATGCCACCAAAGTATTAACAATAATAAATAAAAATAAATAAAATTGTGTGAGAGCTGAGTAAGATAGTACTGTCAAAGGGCCTTGGGCCTGAGTGAGGAGTGCCACCCTGTGGCGAGCCCAGAGGCTCCTGACAGCAAGTGGGGTGCAGCAAGCGCTCCATCTCTCCTCACATCTCACGGGTGGGCCCAGAGCTGGCCTCTGCAGCACATATACCAAAATTGGAATGATACCGAGAAGATCAGCATGGGCCCTGCACAAGGTTTATGCAGCAATGTATGAAGCATTCCATAGTAAAAAAAAAAAAAAGGGGGTGGGGGACCGAGGACCCAGATGAGCCAAGGCCCTGGTTACTCATCAGGAGCCAGGACAGCCAATGTGGTCCAGGGCTGCACACAAGGCCGGCCAGGCCTAGGATTGGTAAGATTAGCCCTCCTCCCCTCTGGCAGACAAACCTGCTCAGAACCAGTGGAAGCCATGGGAAAGGACTGGGACACACACAGTCCGGATGGAGCTGTGACTGCGCCTGGTGCACCAGGCTTGCCCCTCCTTGCTTGGCCCTGCCCTCAGCCTGAGGTCACTGAGCTCAGTAGAAAGGCAGCTGGCTGCTCTCTGGGTGTCCGTTTCAGGCCACATTCAGTGGCAAACTGGGACGATGAGAGTATCGCCTCTCTGCGCCGCAGTTTTCCCAGGATGGATTCTTCCCTGCCTTTGACCACTGAATACATTACTGAGTCAAAAATCTCTAAGGACTACTGGGCGTGGTGGCACACACCCATAATCCAAGCGCTCGGAAGGCTGAGGCAAGAGGATCAGTGCAAGTTTGAGACCAGCCTGGGCTACAAAAGTGAGCTCAAGGCCAGGCAGAACTGCATAGTGAGACCCTGTCTCAAAAAGAAAAAAAAAACAAAACCCTCTAAGGACTGTTCCTATGGGAGTATTATATTTTCTTTAACAATGTAGGTTAAAGGCACTGGGAGAAATATTTGGCAAATGCACAAAGGATAAAGACCAAGCGGACCACCGCCCTGACCGGACTTGCTGAGTTGCTGTCTCCCTCCAAGCTGCACTTCTCTAGGCTCTATGCATGAATGCTTGTTTGAAAAGTGCTTGGGTAAATCTGAAGAAGGCAGAGCTGTGGTCCCGCCCTCCGCATCTGTCCGCAGCTGGCCCATCCACCCTCTTTTCAAAGGGAAGTCAGTGTGAAGCTAGGAAACCAACGGATACTTCTTGCACCATTGATCTTGGCTTCCCTGGTGTCTCTTTCCTTAGTTAGACTGTGCTCCACCCCCGGTGCCTGCCCTGGCCCAGAGCCCAGACAGAATTCAGAGCTTTGGGGCTTGGGCGAGGAACAAATGGAAGCTACAGTTCTAAGCAGAGTTCTGCTATTTACCTGCGGCGTGTGACTTTTGGGGGTTGCTTGCTATCTCCGGCCTGTGTCCTGCTGCATCTATTTAATGAAGAGGTTAACTCTACAGGACAAAGTAACTGCACAGATTAAGTAAAGTGACCCAAGCAATGTTTCTGGCCTTATAATTCCTACTAAGACATTGGGAATCTCAGCCCCAAGTGACATAAACAGTATGAAGGGATAGGCTGCTTCCTAGCAACGGATTCTACACAGAGAAGCTCTTGTCACCTCGCTACTGTTTCCCATTGTTCCTTTCCTGAGACCTCCAGATGGCAGCCTGGGGCTGTGGAACCAGTCTGTCTCAGGCTGTCACCTCACAGACATGGCTGTTTCTTGTGCTCTTAGGATGGACAGGTTACCTTGGGGCTTGCTGAGGGAGGCACGGGGAGACCAGGGGCTCTCGATAGAGGAATGATGACAGGGCAAAAAACAGCTAAGCCTCATCTTGAACCCTGACAACCTGGGTTCTAGAAGTTTCCGCAAACCAGGAAGAGGAGTCCAGTCCTGGAGCCACTCCCCACCCCAAGCACAGCACAGTGAAGGAGGCTCAGACAAGGCTCTGGAAGGTGCCAGGAACCCCAGGAAAGCAGGCCCCTCAGGTCTCCTTGTCCGTCTGCCTCACCCAACAGGGCCTCCCTTGGTCTGCCACTAATCTCCACCAAGAGCCAGAGGGCTTTGTGAGAACTTCCTCCAAAGCCTAGGCTAATCCTCCTGGCTGATCTCCACTAGCAATTACATTGGTAGCCTTGTGGCCTCTAATCCTCTCAGCCCCAAGTGTTTCTGGGGAGCCCCGGGACAGCCACATGTCCAGATGTGTCACCGTGGGGCCAGTGTGTCACACAGGAGCACACCTGTGACCTCTGCTTATCCCACTCCACTTTTTTTCTCCCCATCCCCCAAGTATCTTCTTTGAAAGCAGACCTGGGTGAAGCCCACGGTCTCAGCCCAGTGGTGTCTGGATGAAGCACAGCACAGCTGAGGAACCACAGCCCTCTGCCCCTCTGCGCTGGTTGGCTCTTGGAGGGGTGCTTCTGTCTGGAGTCAGGGCTTGTTTCCTCTGTGCTTTAGTGGGGATAACAATAGACTTAGCTGGAAGGGGTGCCAGGAGGCTTTTCCAGGACTCTAAGCTTACTGAGCTTAAGCAGCACCTATATATAACAAGTGATGAGGGTCAGGCAGCTGCGGGCAACCTGCCACTACCCTGGCCCTCTGCTTTCCCCTGCATCTGTAGGTGTGGACCCTGAAGGCCCACAGATACCCAGAGGCTGGAACCACATGGGTGGGGGTACAGCTTGGGACAGTGCAAGCCTCTAGGGGCTCTGCAGACTGTGTGCTCCCTGTACATCTATGGTTCTTGCCAATGGGGGACCCAAGAACCCTCACCTTTGACACTGAATAGAGAAGAAATACAAAGTGTAGCCACCACTGGGCTTAGGGTCTATCCCTTGCGGGGTGGAGTGTAGGAGTGCAGCCCCAGAGACTCAGGTACTGAGGAAGAGCTGCCATTGTCCCTATCAGGAATAAGCCTGTCACAACAGCCCCAGATGGATAAAAAGTCCTGGCCAGCACTCCGAAGACCACAGTGGAGAGACACAGGGCAGGGCCAGGCAACTGCAAGCTGAATTCTTTCATCTTTGATGCACAAATAGAGCATTATTTGTAATCCACAAATCAGCAGGCTCCCAGTCCACCTAAGAATGAGATTACGGTTGGCTGCCACTTCCTGTTGTGGGCGTTCAGCTCCTTCCCTGAGGTATATGCTCAGATCCTGAGTCCTACACCTCTGCCTCTGCCTCTGCCTCTGCCTCTGCCTCTGCCTCTGCCTCTGTCTCTGCCTCTGTCTCTGCCTCTGCTCAGGCAGTACAGTGGTTCCCTTGCAGCCTTCCAGTCACAGACTCCTGAGTCTATGTCCACATCACACTGGAAGCAAAACTTGAGGGTCTTCAGGACAAAGGGTCTTGAGCCTCCTCTGGGGTCATGTCCTGCTTAGCCCAATGCACAGAAACATGTCCCTAGACAGCCAGGAACAGCTTCTTGCAGGGAAACATGAGCTTGTCCCACCTGCCATGTGGTAGAGGTCTGCTTTCCCTGGGCTACAGAGAGGAAGTAGAGCTGCCTGCTCCAGAGGCCCTGTGCTGGCTATGGAAGGCCGTGTTTCAGACACTGGGGACACATCCTGGAGACTACCGGGGTTGTTCTCTCCTACCTAGGAATCCCTTGCTCTCCCCTAGAGAGCCAGATTCCTCAGTGAGCAAGGAGTACAGCAGGAGTGACTATCTCTCCACAGCCATCAAAAGCAATCCAGACACACAGTGCATTCAGTAAATCCTTTTCTAGTTTTTTAAATGTAAAAGAAACATCTATCTCATCATAAAACTCATGCCAGAGCCCTGGTATATACCAAGTAGTAAAAATGGAACTGTTGGCCTGAATTTGGAGGAGGTAGGGACCTAGTCCTGGGCTCATCTCTACCCAAAGTGCTTTAAGCCATCTCTGAAAACTGGAGAACAGAAAAAGAATATGTAAGATGTCTCTAACCAATTAAGGTCATTCCACTTAACTCTTATTAAGATAAACACGAATTAAAACTGCATTGAGATACTATTTTTGCCCCATCCTATTGTCAAATAACCAAAAGTTGGGGAGCATTCTATTTGGCCAGGATGTAGGAAATAAGCTTTTTGATTTGTACAAGAGGGAATCTAATCAGGGCACAGCACCTGCAGGGGGCTGCGTGGCAGTGCCTGAAACACAAATGCATGCAGCCTTAGGCTCAGGAATTTTGTAGCAGTGCCTTCTCATGCAGATAGTCTCTGCACCCAAGGAAAGCGCTATAACAGCACTGTTTGTAAGCAATATCAAAGGCCATGTCCAGGTGAACCATTCATTGGGGAGGCGCTTAACATGAAATGCTACGCTGTTAAATACATGCTGCACCCATGTGCATTAGGACATGCCATCACTGTTAAGGGACAAACTCTTTATACTGACCAGGAAAGGTCTCCCACATCTATTGTTGTTATTTTTTAAAAAGAAAAAAAAAGGGGGTGTGTAAAATATCCTATCCATTGTGGAAAATGAGAGGGAAAAGAAAGCATAGATATTTTCTTATAATGACACAAAATTATTTCCAAAAGGATAATAAGAAATTGCTCACCCAGGCTTCTACAAGGGAAGGAACAACAGGGGAGCACGGATGGGAAAGACATTGTGATCCAGGGGAAAGAAACCTCCACCTGGTAGATACTTGAGACAAGTTTGTGTTCTCTAAAACTGAAGAATGAAGTTTAGGAACAACAGAGGTTAAGAACAGGGGCCCGGTGGGATGGCTCAGTGGTCTAAAGCACCTGCTTGGGAAGGCTTGGGTGGCTTCAGGGACCACAGTTCGATCCCCGGCACCACAAGCTGTGCCAGCCCTGCCCTCAGGGCAGGCTGAGCTGGCCATAAAAATGAGTAAATAAACAAATAAAGGTTCTGAAACAAGAAAAAAATAAATAAAATAAAATAAAATTCTAAAAAAAAAAGAAAAGATTATATTTATGGAAGAAAAGAAAGTTTCTGTCTGAAAGAGAGACCAAAGAGGCCATAAACGGATTGCCAAGGATGCTGCCTTTTCTAGGGATATTTATAGGGCAAACCTGTGGCCTAAGATGGGTCCAAGGTGGAAAAAATGGAAAGTCACAAGAGGGACGTGAGATGGGATGACATTATGGTCAAGCAATAAGATGATGAGTATTATTGCCTAGGTAAAATTGATTAAATTGGGATCAGATAAGGAAGCCAGTCAGGAAGCAAGAGGACGAGAATACAGAAAAGGGGCTTTCCTGTAGGGATTGGGTTGGGTAGGGACACTCCCTAGCTTCCTCAAGGTGACAGATACCACACCAATTTAGAGTATCAGTAGCTAGTATCTATCCTTAGGGAGTTACGCAGGGGCATTTGTTTGATCTTTTGTCTTGAAGTCTGGCTGACAGTTAGGTACCCGCCTCTCCCACAGCTGTGAGGTATTCCATCTTCTTCACTGGCTCTTTGAAGGACCTAGCCCAGCCTTGCTGCCTATAATATTTTATCTACCTTAGTTGCCTATCAACAATTCTTTCGATTTTTGAAACATGGGATAGTGTATCATATTCAAAACTTAAACTTGAAAGCATTTAAGAATAAATAAGAGAGAGACAGCATGAGATAAAAACTAATGATATAGGTGAAATACGAGTTCCAACCTGGTAGATGTCACATGTGCCACATTTGTGTCCCCTGAAAGGAAAGACTGAGTTTCAAAAGACAGATGAGCTTCAGGGTAGGAAAGATTTGTTGGAGAATAGGGATAGAGCTGAGAAACAGGAGGAGTCCCAAGTGCGTTGCCCTCAAGGTCCTTTGTCAGGGGTCATTTGTACAACAAAGTCACAGTGTGGGTGCAACATGGGTTAACCCTCAACCAGTAGGATTACAAGCAGAGTTGATTAGCTGACATTAATCCAATAGGTAAGCAGGCATAAAGCAAAGATACAGGGCTGACATCACTAACCTTGGCTTATGTATGAGTTTTAGCACAGGGTATGGGAAGAGATGGGTCTAGATGCTTTGCTCACCTACTAGGGTGATGCATGTCTAGACTTAATGGACTGAGTAATGCCAGTCACAGTACAGTCTCAAGTTTCCATTTATCCCTTGGGGAAGTATGCAAGCTCAGCCTTGGTGACTCTGTGGGGAGGCTTTCTGGTCTTCAGAAACACCATGAACCTCAACTCTGCTATCTTCGTTTTTTACTGACTCCCTTGAAATAAGTCCCTCTCAGCCCCTATGCTAATTTCTATCTAACCTAGCTGCCTATGATACTAAGATATAGCCTCTACTTGACTTGTACTCTCAAAGAAACAAATATATATGTTCAGTTTTTAAATATTATTTCACATTTCTCAATAAAGTAAATTTCTAGATTTCTTTTTCTTATTTTATTAATTTCAATAAGAAAGAAATAGCAATGAGACAGTTTCAAAACATGTCAGTAGGACAGTCATAATAATCAATACAATGCATATTGTTGTCTTTGTAGTAGTTCAGAATACAAGATGTAGACATGATAACTTTTCTGAACACAATTATTACAAATATTTTTTTCTCATTGAAGTAAGAGAAAGTAGTTGTATGCATAGTGTAATATTCTATAATAGTGGGTTATCAGCAGAACTTACAATGTTGGAAGCTGTTGACTTGAGCCTTTTACAGTTCAGCATACTAATCTGGCTTTACTTTTAATGCTTCATGGTTAAACTTTTTTGCTGGATGGTTAAGACAAAGTTAAAGCAAGACCTATATAACAAAAAATGTAACTTTGGTAACTGACAAGGTCCCTCAGAATTTACCTTGAAGCCATGTACAGCACTTTGTAGATCTTTCGTTAGTGTCAGCTATCTGGATGAGTCATGGCCATTGTGTGACCAATTTGCTTTCTGTGAAAGCCTGAGAGAATAATTTCTCTCTAGGTGATTCTCCTTAGGCACACTATACATTATCCCTTTCCTCTGTGGCCCCTTAATCTCCTTGAACAAATTTTTTGGGACACCTCTGAGTTATAGGATGTTACAGCACAGGTTCTCTTATGTCCTGAGTCCTCACTGACCTTGAAGGGCTAGGGCCAATATACTTGTAGCGCTTCTTTTTCTTTAGATTTTTGGTCTGCAAATTTAAGTTGTTAACCCTCCAGAAGAGAAGATTAATGACATTATTACTCTATAACATAGGTACTTCAGCTTAAAATCACTGTCTTTCTGAGTATCAAAAGCTAAGACCTACTTCCAGGCTGCAGCCTTCGCCGTTGCCAAGGGTTCCCAGCAAGTGAGCGCAGCAGCTGGCGCCACCTCGCCATGGCTGGGAGCAGCTCGCTGGAGGCCGTGCACAGGAAGATCCGCAGCCTGCAGGAGAAGGCGGACGCGGCGGAGGAGCGCGTGGGCAGTCTGCAGCGCGAGCTGGACCAGGAGAGGAAGCTGCAGGAGACCGCTGAAGCCGACGTAGCTTCTCTGAACAGATGCATCCAGCTGGTTCAGGAGGAGCTAGATCGCGCTCAGCAGTGGCTGGCCACAGCTCTGCAGAAGCTGGAGGAGGCTGAGAAGGCAGCAGATGAGAGCGAGAGAGGCATGAAAGTCATTGAAAGCTGAGCCCAGAAGGATGAAGAAAAGATGGAAATTCAGGAGATCCAGCTGAAAGAGGCCAAGCACATTGCTGAAGATGCCGACTGAAAGTATGAAGAGGTGGTGGTCCATAAGCTGGTCATCATTGAGAGTGACCTGGAACATGCAGAGGAGAGAGCTGAGCTCTCAGAAAGCCAAGTTCGACAGCTGGAAGAACAATTAAGAATAATGGATTAGCCCTTGAAAGCATTAATGGCTGCAGAGGCTAAGTACTAGCAGAAGGAAGATAAATAGGAGGAGATCAAGGTTCTTTGTGATAAGCTGAAGGAGGCTGAGACTCGGGCTGAGAGAGGTCAGTAACTAAGCTGGAGAAAAGCATTGACAACTTAGAAGAGAAAGTGGCTCATGCCAAGGAGGAAAACCTTAGTATGCACCAGATGCTGGATCAGACTTTACTGGAGCTAAACAACATGTGAAGATCTCCTTAGCTGCGGCCACATTCTTTCATTTGGTTTTGTTATTCTGTTTGATTTTCTGTTGTCATTGGTTTTTTTTTTTTTTTTTTTTTAACACCTGCTTACTGTGAAACCTCTTCAGTGCATCTTTATTTACTTTTACCACTGTCACAGAACAAAGTATCCACTAGAGCAGGCAGCGGGGAAAACACTTCAGGCAAGCCTCTGTCAGGAGCTAAGGGTTCCAGTGTGCCATTTCCCCGGGCAACAGTGCCACACTTCGTAGAGTTTAGCCACCCAGTTTGCTTAATCTAAGTAGGATTCCTCCTGAAGCAGGAAGGAGTTCCACACACAGTGCCAAGCCTCGGGGCAGTGGGAAGGTGGGTGCTGCGGAGACACAGTGGGGTGTGGATCGGTGCTACTTTTAAACAAAAGGTCCCCTACAGTCTTTTGCTCAACATTGTACAATCTAGGATGCTGTCCACCACTAATTTATTTTGCCTTGAGTTTTCCTATGAGATGAGACTTTGGATCGGATAGCTGTAGTCCCTAAAGCCAAGGCTTCGAAAAAGCTGAGCCGCTCTTGTGAGACTGCAGTTTGTTTGTGCCGGGCACACTTCCAGCCCGCCGCCACTCTGGAGAGGAGAACCCCACATGGATTCCCACTTTCCAGATCTCCATGTTTAAGTGAAAGATTGAGGTACTACATGACATTGGTGAAGAAAAAGGCATTTTCTTCAAAATTTTAACTATATGTAAACATTGTATTATGATGTGGAATAAATGCACATGTTAGGACATTTTCTAAAAAAAAAACCCTAAGACAACATGGAATTAGAATTTTCCATCAATGATTGATATTCTAATAAATCCCGATAGAATGAGAAAAAAACAGTTACACATTTTTATGTAGGAATTTAGAAATATAACCGCATACAAAAATGTAGCAGGTCAGTCCTATGGTAGCTTGTCTCTTATCCTCTCTTATAACCCATTTTTTGTTATTTTGAAAAAAAAAAAAAAAAACATTTACTTGAGAGAGAGTATAGCAATAACTGAAATGACGTTAGAAGCAGCACACATCTCAAAGACCAGAATGACAGGCATTCCAAGCATGGTTTTAGTATTACACATTGCTATCCTCAGTGGAAGAAGAAAAAAAAAAAAAAAAAAAAAAAAAACCTGTTGGAGATAAAGCCATTGTCTAATTCATCCTGTGTTTATATAAGCTCATGGTTTTACCCCTGCCACATTTCCTAACTTTTCTGCTTGCTGCCTCTTCATAGTTTAATCTTTCAGCTCTTGATTTCCATTTAGCTATGCTATGCCTTTCCTTTTCATTTCTTCAATTGAGTTCTTACACTATGGAGACTATATAATCATTACACATGTAGGTATAGTTTATTTCACTTATGAGCATGTATTCAAGATACATTCACTTATATATGAAGGCTTTGATTTTACCATTCTTTAAAGCTGGGGTGAGTAATATTCCATTGTATAAAAATATCATAGCTTTTCAGCCATTTTTCTGGTAGCAGTAATCTTGGTTGTTTCTAAGATTTGGCTATCACAAGTTGTGCTGCTATAAGCATAAGAGCACAGATCACTATGATATGATGTTTTCAGTTCTGGGAAAATTCTCAGTAGAGAGATAGCAGGATTGGATGGCATTTCCAGTCTATTATGGTTTATGTCTAGTTGTCCCCCCGCAAAGCCTCATGAGTCATGGGGTGGGGACTTCTAGAGTTTGAGACTTGATCCATGATCTACTGGGATTATGTGTTTTAGTACTCATGAGATTATGGTCTGAGTACTGCTGGGAATTATAGGTGTGTCCTGAGGTGGATAGGCTAAGGCAGTGAGCCTGATGTAACTTAAAGAGAGACAGACTAGTGCTGTTGCTCTGCTGACCTGATTGGTTGGCTGCCTCTGTCATGATTGTTGCTGTACTTCCGCCATGAACTGCTGCTCTCTGCCTTGGAATTGGCCGAATACAGACTGAAACCTCCAATAACTGTGAGCTAAATAAATCTTTCTTTCCTTCATTTTGGCTGTCAGATATTTGTCTCAGCAACAAGGGAAAAGTAACTAAGACACAGTCCTAATTGTTTAAGGAACTTCCACACTGAATTCCATAATGGTTGCACCAATCTGTATTCCCACTACCAGTGGAGAAGTGTTCCTTTTTCCCCACAGCTTCTCCAACATTTGTTGCTGGTTGATTTCTTTATGATAGTGATAGGGTGAGTTGATATCTAAGGGGTTTTTGTTGTTGTTTGTTTGTTTGTTTGTCTTTTTGAGACATGGTCTCACTATGCAATTTAGGCTGGCCTAGAGCTCACTTTTGTAGCCCAGACTGGTCTCAAACAAGCACTGATCCTCTTGCCTCAGCCTCCCAAGTTCTGGGTTTATAGGCATGCATCACCGTGCCCAGCTAAGTGTTGTTTTTATCTGCATTTCATGGATGGCTAGCAATAGGGAGCATTTCTTCATGTATTTATAAGCTTCTAGTATTCCTTCCTTTGAGAAGTGTGTGTTCATCTCAGAGACCCATTTCTGGATTTGGTCTGTGAAATTTGGGACCCTAATGTTCTTTGGTTCTCTATAAATTCTAGATAGATGACTTTCCTCTGAATATATATTAGTTCATTTTTTTAAATTTGAAGGTCATCTTTTCTCACTGTTACTAATTTCTTTGATGTGCAAAAACTTCTCAGCAAGAGGAGGCCTCAGTTGTTGATTCTTTCAAGTGTTACATGTGCAGTTTGATTTTTGTCCATCAACTCTTTGCCTACCCCAGTGTCTGAGATTTCTGCCCACTTTCTCCTCCAAGAGATTTAATGTTCCTCTTTTAATATTTACCTCTTTAATCCATTTTGACTTTAGTTTACTGCATGGTGATCTGGGTGAAGTTTTAGTTTTCAGCATATAGAAAGCCAGTTTTTCCAGCACCTTTTGATAAGAGGCTATCTTTCTTCCAGTAAAAATATTTGGCCGCTTTTTCAAAGATAAGGTGGCTGAGTGCATTTGTTTTGGCTTCCGCATCTTCTAATCTATTCCACCAATATTCAGGTCTATTTTTTTGCCAATACCACGCTGATCTTATCATAGTAGATTTGTAGTATAGTTTTAGGTCAGAAATTGTAATGCCTCCTGGCTTGTCTTTGTTGCCCAGGATTGTCTTTGCTATTCTAGGTCTTTTCTGGTTTGCAATAAATTTTAGGAATGATTCCTCTAGGTCTGTGAGGTATGTTGATGGTATTTTGATAGGAATTACATTAAATATGTATAAAAATTTTGAGTGTACGGCCATCTTCACAACATTGGTTCTTCCTATCCAAGAGCATGGAATATCTTTCCGTTTTCTGAAATCCTCTATGACCTCTTTTTTCAGAATACTGTAGTTTTTCATTGAATAGGTCTTTTACTTCTTTAGTTAGATTAGTTCCTAAGTATTTCATTTTCCACAATGCTATTGTACAAGGTATTGTTTCTCCAATTTCTCTCTCAGTATGTTTGTTTCTTTTGTAGAGGAATGCTACTGAGTTTTAGGTGTTGACTTTATATCCTTCCATGCTGCTGAATTTGTGTATTAATTTTAGTAGCTTCTTGGTGGAGTTTTTTTGGGTCTTCAAAGTAGACTATCCTGTCATCTACAAGTAATGACAGTTTAAATTCTTCTTTACTTATTCTTATTCCTTTTATTTCTCTTTCTTTTCTAGAGGCTCCAGTTAATGAATCTAAAACTATATTGAATAGTATAGGTGATAGAGAATTCCTTGTCTTGTACCAGATCTGAGAGTAAAAGACTTCAGTAGAATTATGGCTGTAATCTGTAGAACGATTGTGAAGACAATATGCAATATGTCAACTTTCAAAAAAAAAGAAAGGGGAAAAGAAAAAAGTAATGTTGATTTAGAAAGGTTAATGTTTAATTGTTTGATCAATCTTATATACCTATATGTATTAATCTAAACTGATCTGATGATGAAAATATGTAATATAACCATTGTTAAATTTAAACAATAAAAATATTAAATTAAAAAAAAAGAATTATGGTGAATTACCAATGTCTAATTACCAATTAGCCTTGGGATTGTCATAGATGGCTTTTATCAAATTGAGGTAGATGTCATCTATTCCAATTTTCTGTAGGACTTTGAGCATGAATGAGTGTTGGACTTTGTCAAAATCCTTGTCTGCATCAATTGAAACAATCATGTGGTGTTCGTATTTGACTCTATAGACATAGTATATTACATTTATAGATGTGTGTGTGTTGAACCATTCTTGCATTACTAGGATGAATCCTACCTGATCACGATGTATAATCTTCTTAATGTTTGTTGTGTTCTATTTGTGAGGATTTTATTGAGGATTTTTGCATCTGTGTTCATGATAAAGATGGGCCTATAGTTCTCTGTTTTTTCATTGCATTTTTCTCTGGTTGGGGTATCAGTGTAATACTTGCCTCCAGGAATGATTTTGGGAAGAATGCTTCTTTTTTTAATTTCATTGAAGATTTTGAGGAGTGTTTGGATTATATCTACTATAAATTTTCTGTAGAATTTATCAATGAATCCATCAAAACCTGGACTTTTCTTTGTCAGTAGACATTACATTTTGTATTTCATTGGCTGTTATTGGGTTATTACAATTTCTTATATCTTCTTGATTCAGTTTTGGTAAATTGTACCTTTGTAGGAATCTGTCCATTTTATCTGTGTCTTCAATTCTGTGAGAGTAAAGATTCTCAAAGTAGCTATTTATGATCCTCTGAATCTCTGCTGGGTCTGTAATAATATCTCCTTTTTCATTACTTATTGCTTGAATTTCAGTCATTTCAGACAGGCGACTTCCTAGATTTCTAAATCCCCAAAACTGTAGGGGTTTGCTCCTACTTAGTGTAGAGGAAGCCACAAAGGACATTACCTGCACTCTTGTAAAAGAAATAACCAAATAATCTGCAAAATGAAACATTTTCAGGAACTAATAAGAGAACCGGAGTTGTGGGCAAAAAGCTAATTTAAAAAACGCATCAAATAATAGATGCTGCCAAGGAGGGAGAGGGTAGGGTGGCTGTTTACCTAGGAGGCTCTACAGAAGGGAAGGCATTCACCATAACTGTTCAATGGCTTGCTAAGGGCCAAAAGAGGGCCCACAAAACTCAAGAAATCCCGCGGCACCTGCAGACATAAGGGAAATGCACTGCCACATTTAGTCCCCTCTCCACAAGCCACATTGAATTCTCACAAGGAATAATGGTGGGGGAAAGATCCACACAAATCCCTCTCCTGGTTGAAATCTTGGAGAAAAGAACCCTGCCCCAAGAAAAGCACTAAGTTCTGAAAAGATCCTTCTTGCAAAAGCCCTTGTGGGTAAAAGTGTGTTAGGAAAGGGAGAGCAAATCCTGTCGTCTGTCATACATGGGTGAAGACCTGCTGCAGCCTGAAAGAAGGGAAAGTAGGAGTTTTCCACCTCTGGGTGAGGAGGGAAAATACACAGAGCCTTTTGTAGGTGGGGTGTGGAGGGGCAGGGTGAATAGTGAAACATCCCCAGCCCCAAGCCACAGGGACATAGCTTCTGCTTGAGATGAAAACTAAAGCCAAGAATGCCACTCAGCCCTTCCCCAAGCCCCACTCCCAAGCCAGAAAATGTTGCATAACAGCAATCAATTGCTGGGGAAGTTCCAAATCAGAATGATTTTTCTTAAACTGTGGGCATACAAAGGACCCCTGACTCTGAGAGTGGGACCGATACGCAGAAAAACTCTGGCAAATCTGCTTTGGCCCTAAATAGAAAAATATATGAGACAAATGAAAAACATGAGGTGCCCTAGAGGTGACCATAGCAACAACAAAATCCAAACATAGCTCAGTCCCAACTAGGCTCTCAACCCTCCATTAAAAAAAAAAAAATGGCAAGAGATAAGGCTTGATCATACTATTTACCTTAGTCGCTACTCTTTTACACAAGGTCTCTAGCTTTCCATAGAAAACTTCAAAGTGCACAAAGTTAAAAAGAAAGCAAACCCCAACATTGTATCAATAGAACTAAGCTCAGACATGGTGCAGATATTGAAACTATCATGCAAGAAGCTTAAAATAATTTAGGTGACTGTAGTTCTATGAAACATGAACCTTACACATGGCCAACAAGATCATTCCAATGAATGGGGGAAATGTAGAAGTGCTAGAAATGGAAAGCCAATGGAGAACATGAGTCACAGATTCCTCAGTAGATTTAACACAGCTGAAGTAAAAAACTGTGAACTTGAAGACAAATCAATAGAAGTACCCAAACTGCAGCACAGAGAAACGAGTGAAAGCTGAATAGAGGCTGCAGGACAACTCCAAATGGCCTGCAGCCTACTGTAGATGGAACTGAAATCCCAGACAGTGAGGAGAAAGAACAAGCCACAAGCGATATCTGCAAAGGTATTGGCTGCTAAGATTTTTAAGCCACTCAGGAGGCTGAGGCAGGAGAATAAGATTGAGAAAAGATCAAGGAAAACCCTGCCTCAAAATTAAAAAGAATGGAGATGTAAGTTGATGACAGATTGCTTGCTTAGCATGTGTAAAACCCTGGAATTCCAAGTATTGCAATACATACACACATGCATATATATATATATATATATATATATATATATATATGCATACATATATACATATATATATTCATACATGGAAACAAATACTAAAACACTGATCCATCAATCAAACAGTGTATACAGGATAGAAAAATGAAGGACAAGGAGAAAAAAATCTAAACATCACATTGAAAAAGCTGAGAAAAGTTAGAAGGTAGCTATAGAGATCGCTCTCTGCTGGCCTGGTCTTGGTCTGGAGGAGTCCACATTTGTGATCCCAGGGATAAGTTATTAGAATTCCATCAGGTAATTCCAATCTGCCACTTCCAGAGCAACCCACAGCAAGAATAAAGAAATGAACACACATCTGTGGATGTGGAGAACTAAGAGTGTCCTAGATCCAGTTAGAACAAAGGGTAACCAGAACAAAGACCTTGACCCAAGTTGAACCTGGTTTTTATTAGTTCATGATGAGGAGAGTAGCTCCGGGATTAGTTGACTGCAAGAATGGCAAGAAGGGGTGAGTGCTGGGAGCAGGGTTAGGTAGGAGGTAGGAAGGCACCTCTACAGGTGCAGAGGGAGAGAGCCATGCAGGAAGTGAGCTGCAACAGAGCTTGAGGAGGTATCTTATGTGCTGGCGTCAGGGCTTCAGCTTTGAGGTGCAGTCTTCATGCCCTGAGATGTCGCATGGCCTACCTCACATATACCACTGGGAAACTACACGTGGGCATCACTGGCCTGTTGCATTGGTTTCAAGACCTTTGCTAGACTTTTGCATTATTTAAAGCCAATTGACAAGATAAGGAAATACCCTAGCCAGCTCTGTACATAGCGATACACAGAGTCAGGGCCAGGCTTAGCCAAAATGGAGACAAATGCTCTTCTTTCAGGGAGAGATGACCTGGTTGACCCTCCACAGGTAGCCAGAGAAAAATGACACAACATATAAAGGAACAAAAATAAAGTATAGCACACGTCTTCAGAAACTGTATAAGTCAGAAGACAATGCACAAATGTCTTCCAAGTATTGAAAAGGGAATAGAAGACTTTTCCCTCAGAATTCTACTTCCAGTGAAGATACCTTTCAAACATAAAAGACTAATAACATTTTGAGGGTTGGAGGACTTTTAAATTTTATTCTAAAGAAAATTAAACAAGAGCTGGGCATGGTGGCGCACGCCTGTAATCCCAGCACTCGGGAGGCTGAGGCAGGAGGATCGGTGCGAGTTCGAGACCAGCCTGGGCCACAAAAGTGAGCTCAAGGCTAGCCTGAACTGCATAGTGAGACCCTGTCTCAAAAAGACAAAAAAAAAAAAAAATTAAACAAAACATTTTTAAAAAATGATACATAATTTCAAAGCATGTGACAGAAAATCAGCAATGGTTGTTATTTTCTTATGTTCTAAGTAGTTATTCTGGGGCTGGCAAGATAGCTCAATGGTCTAAAGCATCTGGCTAGGAAAGCTTAGGCAACCACAGGGACTGTGGTTCCATCCCTGGCATCACATGCTGTGCCAGCCCCAACCCCAGGGAAGTCTGGGTGGGCCATAAATAAATAAATAAAGTTTTAAAAAAGACTGACAAAGTGGTTGTTCCAAGTACCAGATATAGGCATGCAAAACTGACCAAAAATTTTTGAAATTAAGCATTAACTGTTTCTCTCAATCAGGCAATAGAAATCAGTATGAAAAAACGATTCAACATCAGTGTTCATTTGAGAAATGCAAATTAAAACAGCACTGAAGGGCCAGCCAAATAGCTTGGTGTATTAAAACACCTGTAAGCAGACACAGAGGGCTAGAGGTTCAATCCCTGGGCCTGCTGAGTGGGCCTTGCCCCCAGGATACACTGAGAAGGCAATTGAGACTTGGTGTGGTGGTGCACGCCTGTAATCCCAGCTCCTCGGAGGCTATAAACAGGTGGATCACTGTGAGTCTGATCTAGTAGTGAGATTCTGAACACTGGTAGACCCTTCTGTAAAAATGTAGATAAATAAATAAATAAATAAATAAAGCACTGAGATTCTATCTCACCCAGAAAGAATGATTACCATCAAGAAAACAACCAATAGCCAGGCATGGTGGCGCACACCTGCAATCCCAGCACTTGGGAGGCTGAGGCAGGAGGATCAGTGTGAATTCGAGACCAGTCTGGGCTACAAAAGTGAGCTCAAGATCAGTCTGAACTGCATAGAGAGACCCTGTCTCAAAAAGATAAAAAAAAAAAAAAAAAAAGAAAGGAAGGAAGGAAAGAAGGAAGGAAATAATCAACAACAAATGTTGGTCAAGCTGTAGAGAAAAAGGAATCCTTCACTTTCAGTGTTGTATACACTGACACAGTCACTGTGGAATTCAGAGTGGAGAGTCCTTAAAAAAAAGAAAAACAAGTAAGATGATAGGTCCCATTCCACCCAGCTATTCCCCTCCTGAATATTTTTCTAGAAGAACTGAAAACATCAGTCCACCGTGATATATATGCACTTATGTTCGTAGCAGCACCGTGTATCATAGCTCAATCCTAGAAACAACCCAAATACCCATCAACTCAGGAATGGATAAAGAAGATGTGATATTTTTATATAATGGAGTATTACTCAGCTATAAAGAAAGATAAACTGGTGACTTTTATGGGTAAATGAATGCAACTAGAGACCATACTCCTAGGAGAAATAACATTCTTTTTTTAGAAAAAAAAAAATAACAGATTCTTATAAGAGGACTTGGCACTCCAAAAAATAATAAAAAGTTTCTTCTAAGTAAAGCGGAAATAGCCTAGATGAACACCAATTTTTAATTGTTCTAAGCCATGACTGACTGACGAAAGCTGAAGTGGGAGCAACGTCTTCCACGCATATATCTTCCATGCATATACTACAAAGAAAAGGGAAGGTAAGATCATGGCACAAAGAATGGGAGGGAAAAGTGACGAACCTATCCTCAGAGGCTTGTAGGACCAGTGAAGCAGTGGCACAGTTTTAGAACATAGACTGATTTTGAAGATCGATTACAATTCATTTAATATTTATAATATACCTTTATAGCAACTGCTAAAACAAATTTAAGGTGAAATAAAAATAATAACCCTAAAGTGGAACTAAAATTGAAATATACAAAATATTCATTATGAAAAAAATAAAAATAGAACAAATAGAAAGCAGCTAACAAGAGCATATATTTTAGTCTAAATTCTTAATAATTGCATTAAGTGTAAATTCCCATATATGCTGTATAGACTCAGCAGTGCCCCTCCACAGTGCAGATGTTCAGTCCCTGAGACCCAGCCCTGAGGCCTGTGCTTGGGCACGGGGTCTTCAGGAAGTAATCAAGGTAAAAGAAGATTCAGGGACGGTGGGAAGAGAAGGAGATGGCAGTGTGCTCACACACAGAGAATACGTAATTGGAGGACAGCGAGAGGCGGCCTCCAGCAAGCCAAGAACAGAAGACTCTAGAGAAGTAGCTTTGGCCTCAGATATCGTCCTCCAGAGCTGTGAAAAAAAATTAACTGCTGTTGTTTAAGTCTCTCAATCTGGGAAAATATGTGATAGCACTCCTAGCAGACTAACATGGACACCGAATAAAACACGTAATTGTCAGGTTGGATTTCTAAAGACAAAATTGTGAATCTGCATCCGTATGCTTATCAAATGCAAAATCCCTATCTTCACAGGAAGACATGAACACAGAATACAATTAAAATAGCCGGGCGAGGGGCCCGGCGGGATAGTTCAGTGGTCTAAAGCGCCTGCTTGGGAAAGCTTGGGTGGCTTCAGGGACCGCGGTGCGATCCCCGGCACCACATGCTGCGCCAGCCCTGCCCTCAGGGCGGGCTGAGCCGGCCATAAAAATGAGTGAATAAACAAACAAAAGTTCTGAAACAAGAAAAATAAATAAATAAATAAATAAATTAAAAAAATAAAATAGCCGGGCGTGATGGCTCATGCCTGTAATCCCAGCACTTGGGAGGCTGAGGCAGGAGGATTGGTGTGAGTTCGAGACCAGCCTGGGCTATAAAAGTGAGCTCAAGGCCATCCTCAACTGCATAGTGAGACCCTGTCTCAAAAAGACAAATAAATAAATAAATAAATAAATAAATAAATAAATAAATAAATAAAATAATATGAAACATAGTATTACACACACACACTACTTATAAGACAACCCGGAGTGACCACATTCCTGACAGACAAAGTAAACTCTGCAACAAGGCATACTGCTAGTGACAGAGGAGGCCAGTGTACAGAAATCACAGGGTAATTTGTGACAAACAAGATTCTAAATATGTGTCCAGCTAAGATGAGACTTAAAAAACATGTGAAGTAGGGGCCGGGAAAGATAGCTCAGGGGCATAAGTGCCTACCTGGCAAGTGCAAGGTCCTGAGTTCAATCCCCAGTTCTGAAAAAAAAAAAAAGTATATATGTGAAGTAAAGCCTGTTGTAATAAGGATAATAGAAAAAAAATCACATTGTTCTTAGAAGAGATCATGGTCTTCTCTAAATAACTAATACAAAGCTAGTCAGAAAATGTCTATGGGTACCAAAAATTTGATCAGAAACTTTACCTATCTGTGTTTATAGAGACTTCTGCTCTATGAGAGGAGGATATTCATTCTTTTTCATAGTATGCAGAAAATTCATAAAATAGACTGTGCCCAGAGCTATGTAAAAATAATCACATTTGAAAGCATTCAAAGAATAGGAAATATGTTTTCTGACCATAGCAAAATTAAAATGGAAATAAAAACCTAAAAGACATCTTAAGGAGCCTCAAATATATCCAACACTTAGAAATTTTAAAATAACACTTCTAAATTGGAAAGAATTGAACCTGAATAAAAATAAAAACACAACATATCAAGCTCTGTGCATGCTGTTTAAGTGAGTGCTCCAATGTAGGCGTACAGACAGCACCACACGCATATCCCAGGAAAGAAGAAAAGTGTAAAATAAGTGGTTTACTTCCACCTTAGGAAACTAGAGTAAAAATGCAAATTAAACTTAAGATGTGTAGAAAGAAAGAAATCATTAAGCAAATGCCAGGTGTGATGGCTCTACCCATAATCCCAGCACTTGGGAGACTAAGGCAAGGTATCAACCCAAATTGGCAGCCAGCCTGGGCTACATAGTATGACTCTATGTAAATAAATAAACAAACAAACAAGCAAATAAATATGGATGTAAATGGGGAAAGAAAAACAGAAGGAAAAACTCCACAAAATGAAAATCTAGTGCTAGAGCCAGAAAAATAGCTCAACGGACTAAGCGCCTGCTTAATCAAGCACAGGGGCTGGGGCTCAGTGGTACCACGTGCCATGCCAGCCCTGCCTTCAGGGTGTGCTGAGCGGGCGACTGATTCTAGGGCTGGTGGAGCACTCCTGCAATCCCAGGACTGGGGAGGCTGAAAACAGAAGGATCACTGAGTCCAAGCTGCGTCGTGGAACCCTGAACCGAATACATAAAGAAAATCTAGTTTTTGAAGAAAATAAATGAAACTCTAAACCAGGCTGAAAAAGATAACCAAAGGCAAAACACGTTCAGTGCGCAGTTATGCATTTTGCAACAGATGTGCATGAGTGTGGTAAAGGTTGCAAAATGCCAATACGAGGCTGCAAGAAGACTGAAATAAACGGAGCAGGTTGGAGGCTCTACTATTAAGAGATCAAATGATCTCTGACTGACTGCCATTTGATTCAATTCCAATAAAACTCTGCAAAATGGTTTCATAAAAAATGACAAGGTGATCCTAAAGTTTATGTCAAAGAGCAAAGGAACTTGAGTACAGAGAGAGAGAGAGAGAGAGAGAGAGAGAGAGAGAGAGAGAGAGAACAGAGTTAAAGGAGCCATGCTGCCTGCTTTCCAAATTTATTAGGGTTGAAGAGCTGGGCAATAGCTGTACTCAGCTGATGGCTATAGACTCTTTCATCCACCAGCAGAGGAAGTGTAATGAGGTGTCAAGCTACAGAAATAAGGTCAGCATGTGGCTCTGTAGAAAAGAGAGTCAGGT
This sequence comes from Myocastor coypus, assembly GCA_004027025.1. Lineage (NCBI taxonomy): Eukaryota > Metazoa > Chordata > Mammalia > Rodentia > Myocastoridae > Myocastor > Myocastor coypus. The sequence continues at coordinate 23,148 of PVJA010014890.1, forward strand.
GCACTTTGCTTCTAGATCCTTCGCCTGGCCACACAGTAAGTATATAGGGAGTAGAAACGCAGTGTCAACCAAGTTGTTAGATGTCAAAACCTCTGTTCATTTCACAGTACCCTCAGGGTTTGGGCTGCATGGTCCAAAAGCACTTTTGGAAAGCACCTTGGCATACCGCAGCACCACTGATCCCACAAAGCCCTACACAGTGTCATTACAACTGAAGCTCAGTGCTATCTTAACTAAGAAAAGGAAACTGAGGCTTCGAGAGGTTAAGGGAAAGTCCTATGGTCCCAAGCTAGTGAGCGGCAGGCCTGGCTAGTCTGCCTCCAGTGCCTGTCCTGTGCCCACAGCCGTGAGCCTTGGTATCCAGGCCCCGGGCTCCAGGGACCCTTGTAGTGTCTGCACTACTCTGTCCCCTGGAGTGTCCCTGCCCCCAGGACACCCTCGGAGAGCTGGAGATGGGATCAGCCAGGCTCCCCAAAGCAAGCGAGCATTGCACAATCACGCCCACGCTGAGTGATGTCCTGTTCTCCCAGAGTCCCAGCCCTGTTCCCTCGGGATGGGCCTTCAGGGGCTGCACACACCCCTATCACTGCCTGAGTTCCACGTTAAGATCCCCTCCTGCTGAGTTCTCTAGGTCTGCCCCTCCCCTGTTCCTATAGCTCCCCAGCCAACCTCCTGAACCTCCCCAAGCTGCCGCCCGATGCTCCCCAGGTCGCAGCTTTGGGGCTTCTAGAAGCACACAGTCCCCTCCCACTTTTCTCTCCCTCTTCAGTTCTTTGACATCTGAACCTCAGATCTGTCCAAGATTCAGCTAAAGGAATCTGGAGCGATGTATTTCCCTCTCTGACTCACTTCCTGGAGCTCTGTGCTGTTCTGACAGTCCGCGTCCACATCCTGGTCCCAGTGGAAGAGCCTGCCACTCCTGCAAAACCCCCACCCCGCTGGAGGCCTTGACCCTGGGCTACTTCATGGCAGAGCCAAGCCGTTTGTCCTCACAGATGACTCCGCCAGGCTTCTCTAGCTTGCCCTGGCCCTCCTCAATCTTAGTGCAGGGCTTTCTATCGCAGGACTGTGCTACCTACCCTGCCCGGCTGCAAACTGCTCATGCCGTTTCACCAGCTCTGCTGCTCCCTCTCCCACCCTTAGCCAACTGGCCTCCCACTCAGTGATGCTCAATGGATTTAGGGGTAAAAAATAAATGCCAGTCCCAATGTCTCTGAGCCTCTGCTTTCTATTCTTCCTACCTGACTGATTGCCTGCCCATCTATTGATCTATTTTTCTACCCATCATGGTACACTGGTTTGACTCAACCATAGAGAATCATGGAACAGCAGCTGTCAGTCTCGCCTTCTGCGTGCCTGTGAACGTTCTTGTGCAGGCGTGTGGGCCTGTGTGTTGCCAGGAAGTGTGAGAGACAGAGGCAGAGGCAGAGGCAGGAAGAAATGAATCGGCATGAGATTCTTTTGAGGGGGCAGGGAAGGGCAGAGCCAGATATCACATCCATTCAAAAATGACCTTCCTTCCTCACGGATAACCACAATATCCTAAGTAGCTGTGTCGCTGGAGACAAAACCGGGAAGAGTCACTTGGGGAGGCCAGTGTTCCTCCACGCTCAGAAGCCCCCAGGCCCTGTCCTTTAGCTTCCCACCTGGGGAGGGGCAGGAGGAAGTGGGAGGAGAGAGGCTGCGGAGAAGAACTAGGCCAGGGGCCCCAGACCACCGATTTCTGCCCCACGAGGAGAAGCCTCAGGTGGAAGAGTCCTTGCAACACAGCAGCGCGCTCTCAGACTAGGCAGCCCAGCCCCAGACAGGAACTCAGCAGGAGCTGGTCAGGAGCAAGGAGCGGCGCTAGGAACCCGTCTTAACTCCACGGGTTGTGTTGAAATCACGCAGTCGCTAGCGCAGAGCCTCAGGCTGGGCTCGGGCAGGGTTTCTCAGTGTCCCACCTGTTCCTCAGCAGCCACATTGCTCTCAGGAGAAAACTGCAGCCCAGCCCAGCCCGGCCCAGCCCGGCCCAGCCCATGTGCTGCCCTCCTCCGCAAAGCAAGGACAGGATGCCACTCTGAGGAGATGAGCTAGGGCAGGGACCTTCTCAGCACCGGGCAGCTGACGACATCTATACATTTGCACCTGATGCTCTGAGGGCTTCGATCTCTGCCGTTTGCTCAGAATTCCCCATATAATGTCCCCTGCCAGACACGCCTTGCTTCTCACGCCTTATAAAAAGCCCCGTTACTCTTTCCTCCCCATGGACAGACTGTTCGTTCCCCATCTCCCTGCGCCCAGGTCTGTTGAATCTTATGTCTCCTTGCTGTCACAGAAGCCCATCGGCTGGTGTCGGACTTGCGTCCTTCACTGCACAGGGCCAGCCCTGACAACGTACATGGTCCTACCAGAGCTCTAAGAGGTGCATGTGGTGGCCCATTTTACAGATGGAGAGACTGAGGACGGGGGCTTATAACTCCAGTATCCCACAGTGGGCCATGGCAGAACTGAGCTTTGTCTTCCAAGTGTCAAGGAAGCATGCCTTGGCTCCGAAGCTACAGCCCAGCAGGGTAAGCAGTCTTGCTTACACCCCCAGCCCAGCTCACTCAGTCGGGTATAGTCCCCGCAAGGCTGGAACCCCTTGTAGATCCCCAGGAGGAAGTGGGTGGGGTCTTTCCAGCCCTGAGCATTTCTGCCTGGGCTGGGGCGAGGGAGCTCCCTGCAGGACCTCAGGCTAGGCTCAGCATCTGTGCCTCCAACCCTCTACAGGACCGGGACACCTCTCCCCCTTGGCCACACAGTAGCACGCCTTGCGATGGTTCTCAGCTCTGATAAAATGCATCTTAGCGTCTGTATTCACTTGCTCAGGCTGCCATGGCAAAATACTAGGTCCTGGTGGCTCAGATAAGAGGACTTGCCTCCTGGCCATTCTGGAGGCGAGCATCCATGGTCAGGAGGCACCGTGGCCAGGTTCCCGGTGTGGCCCCTTTCCCTGCCTCAGAGTGAACCGCCTTCTTGCTGTGTCCTCACAGAGTGGACGTCGCCTTCCGAGGTGGCACGATAGATCCCACCATTGTCTCCCTGTAAAGCAAGAATGACAGTCTGCAGCCCCAGTTCTGCAGAAAAACTCTGGGCAGCCTCACCTCTTGTGCTACCTACAGTGTCCACATCTCCATGCAGCTTCAGCCTAAGGGACAGAAAGAAACTGTATGACTGGGAAGGGGCAGCTGGAAGAGCTGTGTAGGAGCACAGAGGCTTTTCCTGTCTTCTTCCACCTCCAGGGCTACAGAAAGAAGAGGCTCAGGTCAGGCCAGAGGGGCTGTGATCTGGGAGAGCCCCTGGCTTTACTCACAGAGACCAATTCCCACAGTGAGCCAAAGCGCCCTCTGCTGCCTCATGCAGCCCAGGGCATCCCAGGCTTGGGCACGGCACTTGCCTGTCTCCCAGTCTGGCATCTCACCCAGGCTGCCCCCATCAGCTACTTCACAGTCTTTCCTCCACATCCAGTCAGGCCCTGGCTCCAAGCCATTCCCTGGACCCTGAGGTGGGAGGCCATACCCTTTGACCTTCAGCTAAGATTCCAGACAGGCCTGTAGCCCAAGCTTTGCTGTCATGCCTGCTCTCGGGTGGGGTAAAGGCTGGGTCCCTGAAGTGGAGGATGGGGCCACCCTGGGAAAGAGCCATACAGAGGGCAACTAGGACCTCAAATGGTCCTCTCTGGAGGCACCACAGGGGCTTGGCCCTGCAAAGCTTATGCTTTTGACTGGGGCCTGGTACGTGCCGAATGAAGCTGGGCTGTGAAGAGTGAGGACAGGAAGTTCGACTTGGACTTCAGAGCAAGCCTCACTCTGAGGCTGGAAGGGATTGGGAGAAAAGTTGTCCACTGCTGACCTCCAGGGTCCGCGAGCCTGTGGCTTGTCCGAGGATAGGGCAGGAGTGAGCTCAGGAGGGCAGTAGCTGTGGGGAAGGCCAGAAGGGGCAGCTGGGTGCTGCAGACATGGCTTGGGCTGGTCATCCTTCTGGGAGAGATGCCAAGCAAGGCTCAGGATGGCCCTGGCCAGCACGGCACACTGAGGCCCATGACAGTCCGCTTCAGGTTACCCTTGAAAGTGGCCCAGTTATGAGTATGGACATTTGGTGATGCCAGGACACCAGGATCAGGAATGTTAGAGTTACCCCAAGAAGGGGAGACACCCCACACTGGGTTAGCAGACATGTCCCTCAAACCAGGCAGTGGTACTTGCAGTGGGAACAGAAACACCAGGCCAAGCTGCCACACTGCCCAGAGTCCCATTGAGACCTCAGACATGAGACTGAGAAAGATGAAGGAGTCCCCCTGTGGCCCGAGGCTCACATCAGGTCTGGCCCAGAAGACAGTGGATAAGGGCCGTTGACGTTGTTAGCTCTGATCCACTCCCTGGGTCCTGGTATCAATCAGCCTTCGTATCTGGGCAAGGAGAGGGTGGGCTACGTGTTCCCCAAGGTCCTTTCAGCCAAATATTCCTGGCCTGCCTGGGGTAATCCCAGTCCTGCCCATCTTCTGGCCTCAGCCAAGGGACCACCACATAGTAGGCCACTCAGGGTCCACCACACAGCAGGCCACCTGAGAGATGATGTGGCATCACTGAGAGGCCCCGGAGAAACGAGAAAGAGCTGAAGCTTCCACCCTGAGGAGTTTCCGGCACTGAGCCCTGTTTCCCCCTCCCATCCCTCCGTGGGTGCAGAAACAGCACCACCCACTCCGGTAGCCTCTGCTGCCTCTGCGAATGAATCTGAAAACAAATGTTGGAAGGAGAAAAAAAAAAAGAAAAAGCCCCTCATCCCAGAGTAGCTCTGTGAAGCTCAGGCGGCCACCTCACCCTGTGCCTTTGCCACACAGATGCTGTGCTGACTTGAAGAGGTGGTCACGTGACCGACCTTGGTCTCTCATGGCGTGAGGGCCCTGAAGGTGCGAACACAGGTGGCTTCCTGCGCTCAGGCTGCAGGCTTCACTGTGCAGCTTCTGCTGGTGGAAGGACAGACTCCAGGCCAGAGGCATCGTAGCTTAAGTCCAGCGAGAAAAGATGTGGATTCCATCTCCCCAGTCCCCAGCACTTACAGCAGGAAGAACTCTCTAAGAAGCCAGGATGCTGTGCCACTGAGCTAGAAGAAAATCGCAACGGTGAAAATCAGCAACACTAATTCAAATGCCCAGTGTGATCTGAACCGATGGATGGACATCTAGGGCTGTGGAACCCGTGGGCAGAATTCAAGGAGTCTGTGAATCTGGTGGGGGCAGAAGGGCACATCTTTATTTTCAGTAGTGTCACAGACAGCTTCTTATTGTCAGGACACAGTGCCCAACACCTCAGTCTTAAAGGAGAAGTTTGTTTGGATGTGCTGTTTCATCCACAGATGGCTGGCTCCAAGGCAGGGTGGCGTGGGCAGGGAAGAGTGCCACACCTTCCAGGACTTGCCCACGGTGATCCACCTTTTCTAGCTAGACCTGACCTGCTCAAGAGTCAGCCATAGGCCTCCATAACACCATCACCAACCCAAAGCCCCACTACAAGTACATGAGGCGCTTGCAGGATACCTAGGTGCTCGCCTTCGGCTGAAATGTAGCATTTCCTACCATTCTGAGCGAGGCCAGTGAGCCTCAGGTGCTCTAGAAGCAGCTGTGCTCTGTTAGCAAGAGACTCAGCGATGTTTTCCACCTCGCGTGCATTTATGGAACATGGCTTCCTTATTGTCAGGCTCACCACTGTCAGCATCGTGGAGGCTGCTGGGCCTGTGGAGGATCTTGCTTGATACACAAACAAGGCCCTGTGAGGTTCTATCACAAGCTCGAAGTTTTAGGAGATATTTTGACAACGGCGCTTCAATGTAACTGGCTTCCTTTGTAGCCCTGAGTATTCTATTTACGTAGAAGTTGTATCAGGCAGTCTTAGTAAGGAAAGGCCCTTCTTGCTTTAGCTGCCTGATCTTGAATAATCTTTCCACTCAGCCAGTGTAGCAGGGGTGGGACTAGGAGGCCCTAGGTGGGGCTGCACTCATTTTGTGGGGGCCCCTGGTCCAGCAAAAGCTTATAAGGAGGACCCCTGTGGTAGCATGTAAAGAAAAGTTGCTCTGGTTGTGTTTGGGAAGAGATGAGGTTCTTTTTTTTTTTTTTTTTTTTTGGTCTTCTTGAGACAGGGTCTCACTATGCAGTTCAGGATGGACTTGAACTCACTTTTGTAGCCCAGGCTGGTCTTGAACTCACAGTGATCCTCCTGCCTTGGCCTCCCAAGTGCTGGGATTAGAGGCGTGTGCCACCATGCCCGGCTTGGGATGAGGGTCTTGCAAGCTGCCCTTTCTACTTGACCAGGACCACTTGATCTGACCTATGGGATATTCTCTCAACCTCTTCTGCTCTTTGAGAGCTCCATGGGCTTCCTGGATATCCCCAGAGCACTTCTGTGAGGCAGAGACCCAAGCCAGCCCCTCACAACCTCTCTTGGAGGCACTATCATGTCTCAAGGGCATATAGTGCCTTGTAAATATCCACAATGCCCAGGCCCCAGGCCAGCAGGACCTCACACCTGGCTGTAAGCATTCCAGGGTGAGACAGGTGGGAAGTGTCATTTATGATGCCAGAGCTCAGTGAGGCATGCCTACAATCAAAGCACTTGGGGAGGCTGAGGCAGAAGGATCACAAGTTCGAGCCTAACCTGAGCAATATAGTCATTTAGCAAGACTCTTGTCTCAGAATAAAAAAATAAAAGAGGCGTTGCTGATGTAACTCAGTGACAAGACCCTGGGTTCAACACCCATGACGGAAACGCAAAGCAAAACAAAAGCAGAAGCTAGAAATCCCTCAAGTCACAGACGGACCCCACCACTAACTGGCAGAATGGCATGCGCCTTCAGCTTTCACCTGCCAGTTAGGAATAGCAGTCTCCGCCTTCGAAGCTTATTCTGCGGATGCAATGAAAGGATTCCACGGTAAAGAGCTTAGTGGGGCCCCGAGCAGCTGGTCTGGGTCCTCCTTTGGAGATGTCTGCACAGCCGCAGCGCAGCCCCCGCCCTCCGCACATGCCTCCCCGTCCTTCCCCAGGGGGTCTCCTCCTGGCAGAGGCCTCCTCTGGCTTGTTTCCACCCTCCAGGCCTGAAGCACGGAGCTCTTCCCTCCTTTCCAAACATGTCGCTTGGCATTGCCAAGTTGTTTTGGTAGCAGCGGCACGGCTCCCCCAGACAGCACGCACTGTAGCTATTATCTAATTATCCAATAATTAGCCTGACATTTTTAAAGGGCCTCGGGGCCCCTGGGGTGACTGCCGTCTTCAAATGCAAGGGTACTGGAGCTCTGCACCTGTGCCAAGCATGACACGCACAGAGGGGAACAGCGACCCAGGCCTTGGCAGGCCTTCAGCTGTCTTCGGTGCGTCTAAACAGAGGCAGATGTACCGGGACAACTGCGAAGCTGATCTCCAGGGCCTCTCAATCACATGGTCTCACGTTTTCTGTAAAATTTGCCCAAGTAAATTGCGTTTTGTTTAATGAAAGAAGCTCTTCAGAGCCGTGCAAGCATAAAGCTCCACTGTTTAAATCAAAGCTGTCTTTTGGACTTAATGTGCTTGAAAGTTTATTTCTCTTCAAGTTTCCTCCAAGGTAGATGGATTTGAGGGTGCAAGTTGTAAGGGGGTCAGAGAGTCGATTTGCTGACTCAGAGCTGAGCTATGCGTCTGAGGTCATTAGCAATGTGGAGATCTCTACTCTGCCATCTAGCGGCTGGAAGACTTGTGTGCAGCCACATAATCCCAGAACCTAGGAGTCTGGCAGTAAACTGGACTGGAGAAGTTTGACCTACCCGGAGCAGGGGCTCATGGCAACAGCAAATGAGCCCTTTGCCCATATGCCCACAAGGTGGTGTTGGTGGTGACTGAAAAACCATGCAAGACACTGAGCTAGGGTTCAGAAAAGGCCAGTGATAAGATCCCTTGTCCAGTCCCAGGAGTCATGCATGGAAAAACGTGTATCACTATATATGCCTTAATTAATGTGAGGAACAGAGAGAGCAAGGGAGGGAGAGACAGACACAGAGAGAGAAAGAGAGAGACAGAGAGAGAGAGAGACAGAGGAGAGAAGAGGAGAGAAGAGGAGAGGAGAGGAAGAAAGAAAGGGAGAGAGAGAAAAGGAGAAGAGACAGAGAGACAGAGAGAGACAGAGGAGAGAAGAGAAGAGAAGAGGAGAAGAAGAAGGAAAGGGAGAGAGAGAAAAGGAGAGAGAGAGAGAAAGAACAGAACACTTCCTAACCATCACCAGAAGGAGCACAGGAAGGGGGAAGGAGCACTGGGGGCCACTGTCTTGATGACTTTTCTCCCATCGTTAGGACAAAATACCTGACACCCAAAATTAAGAAAGGAAAGGTTTATTTAGCTCACAGATTATGGAGGCTTCAGTCCATACTCTGCTGGCTCCAAGGCACAGTGGCACATGGCAGAGAGCAGCAGTACATGGTGGACTAAAACAACAAAGGCAGGAAGAGAGGAGCAGTAGCTGCAGCGAGCAAACCTCTCTCCCTTACATTGCATTCAGGCTATCCACCCAGGGTGGGTGTAGCACTCACACCCTTATCCCAGCATTGTATCATGAATTAATCACAGATTCTAGAAGGCACTCCATGACTGCATTGAGGGACATCTAGACACAAAGCATAACAGGATTCATCAGTTCTCCAACTTCTGCAGCCCAAGGTATTTGACATAGCAACTGAGATAAGAGACGGGGGGGGGGGGACATAAAGGAAAGCAGTGTGGAAACAATGAGAAACCTTTGACAGTAACAAGGGCAAGCTCTGTCATTGTTTCTGACGAGGCTCTCGCTTCCCAGAGATGGCCTGCCTCCTTCTGTTCTACCTTCTCCACATCATATCAGTGCTTAAATCTTAAAATTCCCGTCCTGAAACCTGTTGCTGCACTTTTTCTTCTCCATCACTACAGACCACTGTCTGTCTCTAGTCTGGGCTGTAGCAGCCAACATGTAATGCAGGGCTTTCCAGGCAATGGGCTACTGATATGTGAGAGGTCCACAGTGCCAGACCTTGGGATGGCTAGACCAGGCTTGGGGATGCTAGATCCTCTAGGAAATCTCACTTGGCATTCCAATATTCAATGCAAGTGTCATTTCTATATTGCTATATGACAAATTGTGGATGCATCCCTCTATCTGCCAAGACCCCCTTTGGGGCCCTTCAGCCCCCTCCCAGACACTGTGGCCAGATCTCTTTCCATGGAGTCCTCTGTGGTAGTACAGATCACCTTCAGAAGAGCAATCGGTACTCTACATGGTACGAAAGTGACTGGAAGCCACAACTGGCCACAAGGATAGGCGAGAAGGCCCAGAAGCAGGGTCCTTCTTAAGGTGTGGGCCCGTGAGTTGAGATTTGCAAAAGAAGGGAAGCCCTAGGGAACAGTGCAGAAGGCCGCTCTTCTTGGTTCTTGGCAGTGGCTCCCCAGTTCAACACTGTCCAAGGATCACGTGCTGCTTCTGTGGAAAATGCAGACGCCAGGGCTGCTTCCCCCCCACTACGGATCCCCATCCCCTACCAGAATGCTCACCCGATGACTCTGCAAGCACGCCCAGCAGGCTGCGTCATAGGAAACATGCTTAATGCAGGTGCAGATGTTGCCCAGAGCTCACCAGGTGCAGATGTTGCCCAGAGCTCACCTGCGCTCTGGTGACCTCAGTTCACCACAGATTCCTCCCAGTAGGCCCAAAAGATGAAGCACCAGCATTTGGGCAGGAATTAGCAATGAAATGTTACATTCTGGCCTAAAACTTTGAATCAAATATATCGCTCAGAAAAATTCTCTAAGAATACAGGATCATTAAAATACGGCAAGTGGTTGAAAGGAAGACCATCTGGGCAAAGGGAAGGAGCTTTGAGGAACCAAAATAAGTTACTCACATTCAAGAATATTCTCCCAGAAAGGCAGACCACATAAAAATAGAAAATGTATTCCAAAGGAAGAGAATAAGCCTTGAAATTCCAGAAAGAATTTATAATCCATGGCCAAGGAGCCCCTGGGGCAAGTATGGCCAACTGCTCCCTACAGTGTGACAAGAAGAAAGTTGTAATGAGATGAAGACATCAGTATGTGCTGGCTGAGTCCCAAATGGCCAGGGATATACACACAATTCCCGCCAGGAGGTTTCTAGTGGAGTGAACTTCCTTGATGACATTCCGATCTGCTATGTGGACAGTGTTTGAGCAGCAATTCTGGCCAGCATGGGACTTGTCCTTTCACTCCACTGATGGCCCTACTGACTATTGCTAGCAAGTTTTTTCTGATACCCAGAGGAAGTCATGGTCTGCCCCCTGAGAGGCCAAGAATGCACCAAGGAAGAAGCATCCAATAATGAGCATCCTGGTCCACTTGAAGATACAGATTGCCTGGTCAGCATGATTTAATGTTTGGATGTTTCTTGCAGTGCATGCCCATGGGTCTACAGAGACACACAGAGGACAGTAGGCAAGGACTGGCCATGCTCCTGCTCCTTCTGTCAGTGGTGCTGCAAAGGCAGGCACTTGCCATCTGTTTTACTTACTTTTTTAACTCATTGCTGGGACAAATACCTAACACCCAAATTGAAGGAAGGAAGGGTTTATTTAGTTCACAGTTTGTGGACGTTTCAGTCTATATTCGGCTGGCCCAAGGCTGAGCGGAACAAGGCAGAGTGCATCCAGTTCATGGCGGCAGAACAGCAACAATTGTGACAGAGGCAGCCAACCAAACAGGGCAGCAGAGCAACAGCACTAGTCTGTCTCTCTGTCTCTCTTTATATTACATTCTGGATCTCTGCCTCAGCCTATCCGCCTTAGGCTACACCCATAATCCCAGAAGTACTCAGACCATAATCCCATAAGTACTAAAACACATAATCCCAGTGGATCATGAGTCAAGTTTCAATCTATAGAAGTCCCCGCCCATGACTGCATGAGGCTTTTGGGGGACAACTACACATAAACCATAACACTGTCCCTGTGGCTTGTATTCCTGCATGCCCAGTGGCTTCCTTTTGCACACCCCAAGAGTCATTTCATCGCACTTCCAAGCTCTGCCCCAAACAGAGGGTGGATTGGAAGACTCAGAAATGAATGTAGGTGTTGAGGGGATGCAGTTACACAGAGGCCCAGGTGTGGCCACAGGGTGGCTATCAGCAGGACAGGCACTCCGGTCTTCCACTTTGCTTGGTGAAGGTGAGAGGCCAGAGAAGATTAGGGCATGGCTCTGTAAGGTGCAGATTCCTCTGGCCCACTAGTGCCTCATTTGGTTGGTTCACAGTGGGCCAGGCACTCAAGGAGTTTCACTGGAGGAAACGTGAGACTTGGTGACTTGCATCCACCTGAGATCCCAGGGGATAGGCTCAATGCCAGCGACTCCAGTGGTGGCTGCATGCAAAGATCCCATGGAGAAGAAGCATCTTCAGCCCTAGATGGGGCTGTTTTAACTCAGCCAGGGAAACCCAAGGTTTGATGGGACCCAGTCCAAGGTGTGTTGAATGCACATAGTGGCCAAACACAGGTAGATCAGTAGGTATCCCAAGAGCAGGAGACAGAGGACACTAGACCCCAGTGACAGTGAGTAGAAGAGGAAAACAGGATTTGAGCTGCCGGACGTGACCCAGAGAGCCCTGTGGCCACTGGGTCTGGAACTGCAGACTCCTGTTCGTGCACCTGACAAAAAGGCTGGACAATGACCCCAGGCAGGCCAGGTCAAAGATGCATCCCCCCAATTTAAAATCAGACTATATGCTGGGCCTGCAGAGTCTGTGTGCACAGGGTGACTGAGAAGAGGAAAGAAAGGTTTCATTAAGTTCTTTGCAAGTCCTGACTGCTCAGAGCATAGCTCTCAAAACGGATCAAGGCAATGTACTAAACTCCCAGACAGCTGAGGGAAGGAAAAGCCTAGCTTCCTTTATCAAGGTCTTGACCAACTTTCACCTCAGATGAGGACCTGAAGGTACCAGCAAGTTCTGTGGCCTAGCCAGGCACACAGAGGTGGTGGTGGGGTAGGACAGGCAGGGTTACTGCTGAGTCCACGGTAGTTCCAGGGCCCCACTTTGCCTTGAACCACAGAAGAACCACCCTGTTCTCTTCTGCTCCCAGGGAGGCTGAATCTGGCTGCCCAGCGACAGGCTGGCTTATTCAGTGCATCTGAACTTTTCCTTTGCTTTGAAGTGGTAGGTGAAGGATAGACAGGGGAGGAAATGACCACTGCTTTCTCCAGTGGCAGTTCTTCCCAGGCCATTGTCTATAGGGCAATATTGTCATGTTACTGCCCTGCTACTATGCCTACAAGTTTCCAAACCCTCAGTGGCTTAAACCCACAGAGATTTGAATCTCTGTGAGCCAGCAGTCTATCTGAAGGCTCTATTGCAGAAGAATCTACTTTTTTTCCCCATCCTCCAGAGGCCATATGTGTTCCTCCTCTCACGGCCCCTGCTGCCACGAAAGCCAATGCTAGCCAAAAGTGTCTTTCTCACACTGCATCCTTCAGATCTTCTAGAACCTGTATTAGTTCACTTTCTGTTACTATAACAAAATATTTGAGGCAGAAAAGCAGAGGTTTGTTTAGCTCACAGTTTGGGGAATGAAAGGGAATAGAGCCTGCACCATCTCCACTGTGGTCAGAACCTCATGGTGGATTGCAGGGACTTGTGTGACAGATAGACCAACTAGGAGCTAGAGAGCAGTGGAGAAGTTCGGTTTAACTTTTATAATGACTAGCCCCTCTGAGGACTCACTCTAGAACACCAGCACTCCCCGCAGGGCAGTGCCACAAAAACTTCTCAAAGTTCTCATACCATATCCCAGCAGCACCCTAAGCTTCCAACACATAAACCTGGGGAACATGCACCACAGCCAAACCACAACATGCTTCTGATTCTGTGGGGTCCACTGTTAAGGTTTGTGTCTAATTGTCCCCCCAAAAGCTCAAGCAGCCATGGCACTGGTACTTCTAGAGTTTGAGATTAACCCATGATCCATGGGGATTATGGGTGATCCACTGGGATTATAGGTCTTACTACTGCTGGGATTATGGGTGTGAGTGCTATCCCCAACCTGGGGCTGATGGCCTGACTGTAACATAAGTGAGACAGAGAGACAAACTCTCCCTCTCTGTGTTACCATTGTTGCTGTTCTGCTGCCACGAACTGCTGCTCTCTGCCACATGCCACTCTGCCTTGGAGCCAGCCAAGTATGGACTGAAACCTCCAGTAACTGTGAGCCAAATAAGCCTTTCCTTCCTTCATTTTGGGCATCAGGTATTTGTCCCAGCAACGAGAGAAGAGTAACTAAGACACCCACATACCAGATTCAGGATATAATCTCCCTTTCTTAAAACCAATTCACTAGGAACTCTAATTCCACTCATCATACCCAGAAGGGAACAAATGTCTTTACACATTGCTGAGATGAGGATTCGGCCTATGAGGAGGGTGCTCCTCTGCCTAACACGATTGGCGAGGTCAAAGAATAGGATAAGTTTTATTTGGCAATCCATTGACTTTGTCTACAATTTTCAGTATTCACAGCTGTGGTAGCAACCTCCCTCTGTCCTCTTGCCACAGGCCCCCAAATATGAGCAATGCTTTAATAGGTGCAGGGTTTGTACCAGTAAACTGCTAAGGCATCAGGGATGGACTATAGTCTTCTCTGATCACAGGTTTCCCCTGTATGGCTTCCCAGGGGCCTCCCTGTGGGGTTCTCCTAAAGATCATGACACCTTCCTCTTCTTGATTGCTGCAAACCCAGTTTTCTGACTCCCAGCACTTTGCTCTCCTCAGGATGCTATTCCTTGCAACAAAGTAAATCTCCAGTTCTTTTTACTTTTTACTTCCAAAGTAAAAAGGGCAGAGGCAAGGGAAGAGACATCCCACTCATCCTGGTCCACAGTACAGACACATCAAAGAATGCCAAGGCCCCCAGGAAACGAGAGCACAGCTCACCCCGTCCTGCAGCACATTGCTAAGCAACTGTGGGCCCAGTGTCTGTTTCCATGGAGATGTCACATCATCACCAAGCAGGCTGGGTGGAGAAATGCATGGAGAGGGGTGAATAAGCTGGCCATGCCAGAAAATAACAAAACCTGCTGTTGGTGAGTAGGACAGCAATCACTAGAGTAGAACGTGGATAGGGAAAAACTGAACTGCAGAAGACAGAAAAATAGGTACTTGATGTAACTCAGTAGGAATCACGGGCCAGAGCCAAGCCCCACCATCTCACAGCATAGGTACTTGATGTAACTATGCCCAACTCTCTCACAGCATGGGGCCCGAGAGTCTCAGCCTGACACTGCATGTGGACAGTGGCACATAGGTCACCCCAGGCCAGCCAGAACCTCAGCACGATCCCTGCTCCCCACCCCAGGGCCTGCCCCAAGTTGCTGAGAGCAATCGTGGTTATAGACTCCAGGCCAGCTCAGGCTGGTATTCTTCCTTCCGTTCTATCATCCTCTTGCTGCCTTCCACAGGTGCCAGGGATGGCAATGCCCACTCAGCTAAGACAAACTCCACTGCCACCAAATGTGGCCACACATGGGAAGATGGCGGAACAGAAAGGAAGGGAGCTGGCATTCCCAATCACTCCCCACATGCCAGGGCCTACGCTGAGCTCGTTACCAAGAACTGCTATTGAGAGGAAGAGAGGGAGGGAGGGAGAGAGGGAGATCCCAAAAGACAGACAGATGGACAGACAGATGGACAGATGGACAGACAGACGGACAGACAGACAGACACACATACACACACACACACACACACACACACACACACACACACACACAGGTATAACACCGACCACCTGGCCTGCACAGAAAGCTGGCCCACCTCTCTTTTGCTTTCAAAGAAAATTATTTTATTTATTTATTTATTTATTTATTTATTTATTTATTTATTTATTTTGTCTTTTTGAGACAGGGTCTCACTGCGCAGTTCAGGCTGGCCTTGAGCTCACTTTTGTAGCCCAGGCTGGTCTTGAACTCGCACCGATCCTCCTGCCTCAGCCTCCCGAGTGCTGGGATTACAGGCATGCGCCACCATGCCCGGCTAAAGAAAATTATTTTTATTGGTACATGTTAGATAGACATAATGATCATATTCATCATAGGAAATTTGCACCTGCAGGTGATATAACATGCCCCCCAACCTACCCTACCTTTCTGTAGCCTAATTAGGCAGCTGTGGTAAAAATTAAAAACGTCTGTGCTTTAAGTTCTGTAGAAATCCTCAGCCACTTTCTTCGTGCACTCAGCACTACGTTCGGACTCCTCTGTGGACACAGAGAGAAGTGGTTGCCACCTCTGCCAGTGACTCTATGGCAGGTCATGGCTCCACACAGGTGGTGAGCGTTTAGGTTGATTCCATATCTTTTGCTACAGGGCTGCTTGACACTTCCTCATTCCTAGCTCCTTTTCCTCCATTAGCGACATTTCTCTTGGGTCTGCTTTGTGACGTGGGATTGCTGAGTCAAGGAATATGGATAGCTTTGACTTTATAAGATACCAAAAATCATTGGCATCAATTTATGCCTTCATTTTTTTTTTTTTTTCCCTCGGGGGGTGTGGGGGGGGGGCGGGTTAGACAGGTCCTACTGTTAAGTCACTGAGTTGCCCAGTGTGGGTTTAAACTTGCTATCTTGCTGTCAGGATGACAGGTGTGAGTGAAATTGTCTTTCACCTCCTCACTCCCTGGGAGGTACTTGTCAGAGTTTAACATTTTTGCTAGTCTAGTAATGAAAATAAGTATTTCATTAGTATCTCAAATTTGCATTTGTCAGAGCACAAACAAGACATGTTTAGAATTTGGATTCCCTCTGCCGGTCATGTCTTGCTCGTTTGGGTATTTGCTCTCAATTATTTAGGGAAGCTCTTTATTTTTATAAGTTTTTTTGAACTGTAAACATTTTCTCTCGTAAGTAGCTTGTCTTTTGCTTTGACTTTGGTGGTTTATCACAATATGATCAAAATTCTCAATCTTTTTCTAAAGTTTGTGTTTTCCTGGCCTTGTTTAAAAAACCGTTGTCTGTTTCCACTGGACACTAACTATTTTACAACAGATTTTTTAAGTCCTACTTTTTACATTTGGAACTTTAATCCATCTGAGAATTATGTTTTGGTGTGGCAGGAAATAAACTTTTTTTTACATTCGAATAACCAAATATTTCTATCCTTTGATGATGCTTTGCTATTGGTCTGTCTGTGTGCCAGGACTGCACCTTGGTCATTAGGGTTCCCTCCCTAGACTTCACAGCAGATCTCAAGGCTTTGTCCCTCCTCCCGAGCACCTGGGAAATTTTTAGTCCATTATTCCATATAATTAGATTCTGATTATTCTTCAGGGTGCATGAAAAAAATGGGCTTTTTATTAGAATTTCATTAAAAATATAGGCTAATTAGGGGATGATTGACATCATTAGGCTATCAACCTGTTCCTCCCAGAAACATGCTGTATCTTCCATCCCTCCTACCTGTCCCTTTTGTGTGTGTTTAATAACTTTTACAATCATATGCAGATGAGTCTTGTATAAATTTTGTTAGATTTATTTACAAGTTTAAACAAACTTTCCATTTTGTTTGGCATTTGAGAGAGAATGGTAGTTGTCCAGCACCGGTCTGTAAGCCCGTCCCTGGCTTACATGGGGACAGCTGCAGAGCCCGGGGGCGGAAGCTCTTGGCCCTCCTGCTCTCCACATGTGGCCACAGAGCACGGGGGCTCCGTGGAGTGGGATCAGCAAAGCAGCTGCAGTCGCCCCGCTGCACAGCCCCTGACTTCCAGATGGACACTGAGGTCTCTCGGGCACTGGGAGGGCAGGGAAGGAGCCCAGGTCACCAATGTGAATCGCTTTGAGCAAGCGCGTGAGCAAGCACAACCTCCCGGGGTTCCACACCAGTGGCTGCCGCGTGGTACAGCAGCTGGCTTTACCCGGGTGATAGCCTGCTTGGGGTCAAGTCTGAGTTCTTTTTAAAATTTATCTTTTCCACTCAATGTTCCCCGTGATTAAATTATTTAAATATTACATAGATAATAATTAATATTGCTTTTATATGTCTGGAATATCTAATATTTAATACCAGATTCTATTACAGAGGTTGTTTACTGTCAACATGAAAACCTTCTTCGCATCCATCCCTTACCTTTTTGTTCATTTTTCTTGTCTCCCTGCCCTGGCCAGGACTTGTCACCACCTCTCATGTCTGGTGTTATAAGAACCCTGATGTCTCAGCACTGAGTGTAGAGTTGAATAGGGTTAAGCATAGGTACTGCCTCAGTTACTTTTCAATGGTTGCTGAGACAAAATGCCCACCACCCAAAATGAAGGAAGGAAAGGTTTATTTAGCTCACAGTTCGTGGAGGTTTCAATCCATACTTGGCTGGTTCTAAGGCAACAGTTCACGGTGGTGGAAAACATCAACGAGCCAAGGGAGGAGCCGCAGCTGTGGCAGCCGGCCAGCCTCTCTCCCTTCCTTACGTCACACTCAGGCTATCAGCCCCAGGGCGAGTGTAGCATCCACACCCATCGTCCCAATCCGATCATGGATCATGAGTTAATCACAAACTAGAAGCCACCCCAGTGACTGCATGTGGCTTTGGGAGTACACCTAGACATAAACCATAGCAGGAACCATCTGCTGGGTTAACGAAGTACTCTTCTCTTCCTAGGTAGCACTAACTTTTATCATGAATAGATGAAATATAGCTAGTGCTTTTTCTGCATCCGTTGAAATAACATCCTTGCCTATCTGCCAGTGTTGTGAATTCCACTATGTAATTCTCTCACATTAATTCCTAGTCACCATTCTGGGCTCACCTTGGTCACGCCCACATTCTACATATCAGTGAATTCTTTTATCTAATATTTTACCCAACAATTGTTGCACACATGCGCACAAGTCACACTGAAGTATAACTTTCTGTGCTCTCTTCATTTTCTTGTTTTGATGGCAAGTTTTGGCAGGTCATAAATGAGCTAAGGAACTCATTTCATTTCTAGGACACTACTTGTCTCTAGGGCAGTTGTTATTTTAAAAAAAAGATTTAAACGTTTTGCAGCTTTTAATGGGGAAGAAAGGGGAACAAGTAATCCACCTGGTGACAATTTTTCTTTTTTTGGTGATCACGTAATTTACTGAGATGTGTGCTCAGGCTTTCCACGTCTCTTTGAATACTCTTTCATGTACATTTTCTCTCAGGTAGTTTTCTCTAAAACTTAAAATTTATTCACATAAAATTGCCTATAACTCTCTTATATTTAAAAAATCTGTATCTTTGTTTTTTTCTAATGCCGTTTGCATATTCTTTTTTTCCTTTATATATCATACTATAAACTTGTATTTGTTAAGAGAACCAGATGTTGGACTCATTGATTCTTCATGTATTTATTTAATCAAACTTGTTACCAGTGGTCTTCACATATTTTACAGATCATTCATAATCTTAACACTTTTTTTTTATGGCTGGCTCAGCCTGCCATGAGGGTGGGACTCGTGCAGCATGTGGTGTCAGGGATTGAACTGAGGTCCCTGAAGTTGCCTAAGCTTTGCTAAGCAGGAGCTTTAGACTGCTGAACCATCTCATCAACCCATAATCTAACACTTTTAAGGCATGCAAGGTGTGCTAAAATAACTTGTTATCATTACATACTTGTCAGTTACTCTTTTACAAGCACTTAGGCTCTGTCTATTCCATCTAGTATAATGATAGCTACATAAGATTTCTCTTTGTCAGTATTTAAATTGTTTTTACCCTTTATCTTTTTGAACCCTTCTTTTTAATGTTTGTTGTCAATAAAACATAACAGAACATTGTTCTTTCTTGTAAACAGTCCAATTTCCATTTAAAGTAGCAAGTTTGGTCCATTTACATTTAGTGAGATGATTACTCACATTCAGATTCTTCACAAGCAAAGCTATGTTAATTTTTATGTATACTGTTTTTTAATTGAGCCTGTTGTCTTAATGCTTTATTGATATATCCTTTACATATAATGTTTTGTGGATTAAAATCATTGCCACCATCAAGATGATGAGCATATCCAACGTTCCTGTTTCCTCATCCTCCCTTGAGGCTTCAACTTCTTGGTCTCTCCAGTCTCCATCTCTAAGCACACACTGCTCTGATCTCTACCACTAAACATCAGTTGGAATTTTCTAGCATCTCAGAGAAGTATAATATGACATACACACTCCTCTGCGTGATTTAGCTTCTTCCATTCAGCATAATTATTTTGAGATTTACACATGTACATTTTTATTGCTGAGCACTGAATATGCTGTTTCTCTATTTGCCTGTTGATGAGTATTTGTTAAGCATAAAAGCGCTATGCACACTCGTACAAGGCCTTGTTACAGAATTATGTTTCAATTTCCTTGGTAAAAATCTTAATGTGCAATGGCTAAGTCACACAGGAGATGCATTTTTTAAAGTTTAGGAAATGGTCGAACTATTTTCCAAAGTGGTTGTTTCGTTTTATATTCCACTAGCACTGTAAAAGAGCTCTACTTTCTTTTATGTTTTCATTGAAAGCTTGCATAGTCTGCTTTATATATATGTTGTTATAGTAGCTTTGACTTGTATTTATCTAATCACTAATGATGAACATCTTTGCTAAATTTTTTGTCACCCATCTATTTCTTTTTCTCTTTCTTTCTTTCTTTCTTTTACTTTCTTTCTCTCTCTCACTCACTTTCTTTCTCTCTCTCTCTCTCTCTCTCTCTCTCTCTCTCTCTCTCACTCACTCTCTTTCTTTCTTTCTTTCCTTGGTACAGGGTCTCACTATGCAGCTAACCTAATGATCCTCCTGTTCTCAGCCTCCCCAGCACTGGGATTATAGGCATGCACCACTACGCCCAGACTCCATTGCTGGCTCAGCACACCTGGGGGCGGGGTCAGTGATCAAACCTAAACAAGCACTTAGATCGCTGAGTTATCTCCCATGCCCCATCCATCTATCTCTTTGGTGAAATATTATCAAATCTTTTGTCCATTTTAAATTGGACAAAAAATTTTTTTAATTTTCTTACCAGTGAGTTTTGAGACTTCTTTTCATATTCTACATAGAAAACCTTTATCATTCTTTCCAAATCTGTGACTCATAATTTCATTCATTTAACGGATGAACTCAACAGATTTAATCTTTTGAGAAAATGGAGGGGTCTATGATTCAGTATAAGTGAATTTAGTGATATAGTGTGAGGAATGAGTTGAAATTTGTTTTATACATATGCATATCCATTTGTTCCAGTATCATTGAAAAGTAGCAGTGTAATTCTCTATTTAATTTTGGAGAGTTGCAATTTCTGAACTGCCAAGCACTCAGACTTGTGTCATGACCTTCTCTCAGGTGCTTTTGAGAAAGACTAGAGGAGTTAGGTGACCTTATGTTGCTCCTGACAGTCTTGAAACCTGGATAGTTCACTGCTACTGGAGGACAAGCTCAAAGCCTCACTTCCCAGATCCTTATCTTTTGCAAGAACTGCTCTGTAAGACACCGGAAGGAAACCAAAGTGTCAGGGAAAGCACCACTCCTGGTTGAAGATAGGAGCAAAAGCCATCTGTTGGTGGACTGGGGGTAGAAGACCCTCTGCTTCCTGCCTCCTGCAGGGGCCTGGCAAGGAGTCCACTGAGTCCAAGGCTCCCACTGCTACTGAGCTGAGGCTGATAATGCCCAAGACTAACACTAGATCAGAGAAGCTGAAAGCCCCTGCTGCGTGAGTAATGAACAGTTGCAAGTGCTTCTGAGGGGGGCAGGGAATGAAATAAGCTTGGCTATTGCAATCAGCTGAGGCTCAGCTATTGGTTGCAAGAATACATTCTTCGACTGGTGAGATAGC
Source organism: Myocastor coypus (assembly GCA_004027025.1). NCBI lineage: Eukaryota > Metazoa > Chordata > Mammalia > Rodentia > Myocastoridae > Myocastor > Myocastor coypus. The sequence continues at coordinate 43,985 of PVJA010014890.1, forward strand.
TCAGCAGGCTAAGTGTCTGCCTGGCAAGCACAAGGACCCGAGTTCAATCTCTGATACCGCATGCCATGTCACCCTTGTGCAGAGCCAGCCACTGAAATTGGGCATGCCTGCATTCCCAGTGCTGAGGAGGCTGAAATAGGAGATTCACTATGAATCAGAGCTGAATATCAAGACCCTATATCAAATAAATACATAAATACTAAAAAAAGAATATATCCTTGAATTAGACTGCTATTTATTTGTATACTGGTAGGTTGCAACTTGCTATGTAGAAACTTAAAGCACAAAGGCAGCTTTGGGCTCAGTTCAGCTGCAGCCTCCTTGACCTAGAGAGACCTTAGGTCTTTCTGGTGCCTGCAGGAGGGGGGAATAGGGTGGCTGTAGGTGTGTAGATACCAAATCCATCATTGGCATAAGGGACCAAAAGACCTGCTAAACAGAGTGTTCCTCTGTCGAGGCCCCAGCCTGGCCACTGGGATGACCCCAACAGTAAGCTATCCCACAGCTCTCTGGCTCTGCCACCTCCTATGCTGGTCCCCTCCCTCAGCCTGGATGGTATCCTCCACCCTCCTGGGCTCCCATCTTGGCACAGAGCTCGTTTCTGCCTCTGCCCACCCCACCTGTTGCTGAGACCTAAATCCCAGCCACTACACTGCAAGAGGAGCTCCCCAGCACCCAAGAATGGGTCATAGCGCATCTCCAAACCTCTAGGTGGATCACCAGGAGTGCAACAGCAATATGGTCATCTGTGTTGCTCAGTGCATGGGTGTGTAGGGATGGGTATGCCTACCATAAAGGTAGACTAGAGACAGAAAAACATAAAATAAAAACAAATTTTCCTGTCATTCCGTATTTCTATCCCTAGTCTTTGCCTCCAGGAAGCAAGCTCTATTATGACTACCTTGTATGTTTTTATTCTCCTAAAGTTATCCCATGTGTAGAATGGCATGCGTGCTCCTATAAATAGGTTACACACATTTTCCTACTATGTTACATTTTAACACCAAGTGGACCCATTCGTTCTCTCGCTTCTTCAGTTGTTTGTTTCACGTGGCTCTGATGAACACAGCCAGGACGGGTATCTGCGCTCAGCGCCCCGTGGCCGATGCAGCCACTGCCTCATCACACAGATATCAGGAGAAGCCGAGACCAGCCCTGGCCGAGGACGCTGTGCATTCTCCGCAGGCTGCTAACCTGCTCCCACCTCAGAGCAGGAGCTGTGACTCACCGTCCCCCGCCAACTGCTGCTGAGGCTCCTGTGACTCAGCTTCCACCCACTCCACCTTGTCTCCCAGGACTGCTCCACAGGAACAGAGATGACACGACTCCGCGTGACTCAAGCAGAGCACGAGGTGCAGCCCGGCCAGTTGGCCCACATCCACGGCCCTGGCCCTGCCGAGAAGCCGTGAGCACTGCTCTGGCCTCCGGGGGACACATCTTTTCAGGTAAAGTTTAGTGCTGACTGCGAGTCTCTTAGTTCAGGTGGCTAAAACGTTACAGACTGTGGGGCTGACACATTTATTCCTCCCACTTCTGGGGCCTGGAAGTCCAAGGTCCATGCCCACTTTCTGCCTGGTGAGGGCTGGGTTGGTGGGTCGGATGCGGCATCTTCCCACTGTGTCCTCACATGCAGGCCGTGGGGAAGCTCTTCCGTGATTCTTCCACAGGGCACACACTCACGTCACCCAAGTGCCCAGTCACCTAAGTGCCTCCCCAAATACCACCCTCAATGCCATCCCCTTGTGGTTAGAATTACGATGTGCATGTTTGGAAGGACACAGACATTGAGCTGATAGCAGCCGAGAGGACCTCCACTCTAGCCGGGCTCCTCAGCACACAGATCGTATGCCAGGCGTCATGGTGCACACCTGTAATCCAGCTCTCTGGAGGCTGAGACAGGAAGATCAACGCGAGACTGAGGCTAGCCTGGGCTACAAAGTGAGCCTAAAGTACAGAGCAAGATGCTCTCAGAATGGAAGGAGGGAAGGAAGGAAGGAGAAACGAAAAGAGAAAAAAGGAAAGGAAAG
>PVJA010014891.1:0-13390 GCA_004027025.1 Myocastor coypus
AAAAAAAAAAAAAAAAAAAAAAAAAAAAAACACAAATCTGAGGGCAGAATGTATATAGCTCAGCAGCACAGCACCTGCCTGGCAAGTGCTAGGTCTTAAGTTCAGTTCTCTGTGAATAATAATAACAATAATAATAATGATAAACAAACTCAGAGCTAACTTCTTGCTAAAGAGTAACTGCTTTGTTCCTAAGATCAATAATGAGATGGGGATATTTATTTTCTAAAAAAGGAAAGAAAATATTTATTTTCATTGCTTCTAGTTAAAACTACTAGCCAGGCGTGGTGGCGCACGCCTATAATCCCAGCACTGGGGAGGCTGACGCAGGAGGATCAGTGCAAGTTCGAGGCCAGCCTGGGCTATAAAAGTGAGCTCAAGGCCAGCCTGACCTGCATAGCAAGACCCTGTCTCAAAAAGATCAAAAAAAAGGCCCGGCAGGATGCCTCAGTGGTCTAAAGCGCCTGCTTAGGAAAGCTTGGGCGACTGCAGGGACCACGGTTCGCTCCCTGACACCACATGCTGCGTCAGCCCTGCACTCAGGGCAAGCTGAGCCGGCCATAAAAATAAATAAATAAACAAAAGTTCTGAAACAAGAAAAAAAATAAAATAAAATAAAAAACTACTGAAAGTTTAGCTAGTATAATAGCATAAAAAAATAAGTAAAAGGAAGACATATTAGAAAAGGAGAAACAGAACTTTATTTATAGTCATTGTGATTGTTTATGTAGAAAATACTATGTAATCAATCAAGAAAAAAAAAAAGACAATAACACCAATAAGTGAGTTCAGGAATGTAAGAAGATATTAAATTCAACATACAAAAATCTACATATTAGTTTTCATAAATACTAGTAATGAATAATTATAAATACTTAATAAAACAATACCATTCACATAAGCACCAAGAAAAAACATGCAAAAAAAAGTGGGAAACATTAACTCTGTAAAGCATCACTGAGAAAATAAATGAAGAGACATATTATATTTACATAATTTAGGTAATACCAGAAGAGAGTAATGAATGGGGAATGGAAGAATAACTATTTTAATGATTTACTATCTAAAAATAAATGAGTCATATACTTTGTATGTGCTTTCCATGTCTGTGTACATAACAAATTTTATTTTTTCCTTTAAAAAATAAATCAAATGAGCCAGGCATGGTGGTGCACGCCTGTAATCCCAGCACTTGGGAGGCTGAGGCAGGGGATTCATGAGACCAGCCTGGGCTCCAAAAGTGAGCTCAAGGCCAGCCTGAACTGCATAGCTAGACGCTGTCTCAAAAAAGACAAAAAATAAAAAAAGATCAAATGTTTAAAAAAAAAAATCAAGGGCCCGGCGGGATGGCTCAGTGGTCTAGAGCGCCTGCTGGGAAAGCATGGGCGGCTTCAGGGACCGCGGTTCGATCCCCGGCACCACATGCTGCGCCAGCCCTGCCCTCGGGGCGGGCTGAGCCGGCCATAAAAATGAGTGAATAAACAAAGGTTCTGAAACAAGAAAAAAAATAAATAAAATTTAAAAAAAATCAAATGTTATATTCTATAAATTATAACTCCATGGGGCTGGGAGATAGCTCAGTAGACAGTAGAACAAGCACTTGCATGGCAAACACAGGATCTGAGTTCAATCCCTGATCCGACCAAAAAAAAAAAGTGTAACTCCATGACCTTGGAAAACTGGAAAAAACCTTTTGAAAGAAGATATCCTGAAATGAAAGACAACACAAAAGGCACTTGAAGGGAGCTCCGAGGCACAAGTGCCTGCGGGGCAAGTGCAAGGTCGTGAGTTTGAACCCTGGTCCCACAAAAAAAAAAAAAGAAAAGGCACTTGAAAGACATTAACAATAACAATAAGCGAGTTCAGGAACATAAGAAGATATTAAATTCCACATACAAAAACCTAAATATTAGCTTTCATAAAGCTAATATTATAAATACTTGATAAAACAATAAAATACCATTCACACAGGCACCAAAATATGCAAAAAATGTGGAAAGCATTAACATAAAATATGATGCTTGCCTTTTAAAACAATACAGGAAGAACACTGCCAAAAATATGAATGATTTATTATAGCAAGGGTTAATATAAGGTGAGGTTAACATAAAGGAGATCCTGAAACACAAAACAACCCTACTGGAATAAGCCTTGCAATACAAGAATACAATGTTTCAAAATGCTTTGACATAAACATACACAAGCCCAGCTTTCAAGCAGCAATACTATATTAACACCTATAAGGAATAAGAAATATAAATGTTCTTTATAAATATGACTGTAACATTCTCACTATCTAAAAAAGATATAATTGATACCAAAATTACTGCTATTAGAAAAGGAAATTTAGTTTCTAGAACAAGTTCCTAAAATTACTAATCAAGCTCTTCTGCTTCAATCTGCCATCAAGTGCATACTCTGCCTCCTACTCTAACCACATCTTCTTACAAGACTTTCAGAATCAAATGATCCCTGGCCAAGAAATAAAAGCAGAATCACCCCATTCTGCAGTGGATTTGTATGAAGACAGGTAACAAAATCAGGTACAACTCCAAGAGGAGACAGTGGAGGAGGAAAAAGCTAAGACTGTAAGAAGCTGCACGTGAGCTGCAACACATTTACGCTCTGGGAGGTCACAAGACAATGTCCTCTTTTAATCAAGGTCAAGACAATACTGAATAAAGTTTTAAAAATAAAAAAGCATATTACTAATCAAGTGCACAAAATATTGATTAGTGATTGCTTGTGCTAATCATGTTCCATTAAAAAATAAGCATAAAAGTTATAATTCATTATGATCAAATTTTCAACTGCAAGAAGCATGCCAAATTAGATGTTTTTTAGCTTAATCCATGCTATTGATTAAACTAGAGGCAATGCCAGCAGTGATGGCACATGCCTGTAATCCCAGAACTTGAGAGGCTTAGGCAGTAAGAGGATCACTAGAAGTTCAAAGCCAGCCTGGGCTACAGTTAGTTCAAGACCAGTTTGAACTATATAGTAAGACACTATCTCAGAAGAATCAGCCAATTAATCCAATCAATCAACTAATCAACCAACCAACCAAGGGCATTATACACAAACATTCTCCATTAAGATCCAGTCCCCACTCCCAAATTAGAATTGAAAGCATTCAATGCAACTTTCACTACATAATTTTATTTCTACTTTTTTTTTCTGTGGTGGGAATTGAACTGAGGACCTTGTGCTTGGCAAGTAAGCACTTGTACCACTGAGCTATAGCCCCAGCCATACTTCTACATTTTTAAAGTGAACATGTCCACAAAGCAAATGGAATATACAAAATACATTTCAAAAAATTGTACTACACCAATCCTTGCATAATAATAAAGTGATACATCTTCACATTCATGCTGTTATAAACAACAGTAATTAACACATGCCTTGAAAGCACTCATTGTAGGAACACTGGTCATTTTTATATAGCTTGGAAAATTATCAACTACCTGCTGGTTATTAATTTTCAAACATATGGGCACTCTGTGGTAATACATATTAAATTGATTCTCTTCCACAAATAAGGTAAAATGAAAAAATGATTAATCAATACTATAATAAATCACTCAGCCATTCATATTTTTGCTAATTACAATATAAACAGTTTTACATAGAAACTTTAGCACACGCCTGTAATCCTAGCTCTTAGGAAGCTGTAAACAGGAGATCACTATGAATTCAATCTAGTACAAAGACTCTGAACACCCTGTAACCATTCCCTAAAATACAAAATCAATCAATAAAATCTAGGTCATTGTTGCTTCTGTATCCTTGTACATACAATGCAGTTTTTATTAGTATATTAGTATGAGTTGCTAAACTTTTATTTCCTTAAAACTAGACTCACAAATGTACATTTAAATTTTCAACAACTGACACTGTAACTTATAAATGATGAGCTCCTCAACTGAACTAGAAACTGAAAAATGGTTAATTTTCAATTTAACAAATTTCATATTTGTATACACTGCATTTGTAGTGTTTTCCCTAATTTATTTATAAATAATTCTCTAATCTAAAATTTTACACTGCATTTTTAAGGAAAATAAGCCAAAAAAGAAACCTAAACTAAGAAACATTCAGATTTTTTATTGATTTTATATATTCATGATCTAATTACCTATATCAATAATTACTTAGCCTTGAAATCACTGTATTTTTATATTTAATAATTAGTCATGAAATATGAAAGTAATCTAAATTAGAATTAAGTATTCTAAAATAAATACTACTAGCATTCAATCATCTAAATGGAAATCCAAATGAAATTACGTGATATGCTAACACTGTGCATTTCCATGTCCCATTCCCACTTCAAAAGAAATCCTGGAGGAGTATGCTAACTGTGTGCTCCAGAATGAAAAAGCTCTTACAGAAAGAAAACACTAAAATAGAATCCAAGAAGTAAAAGGTAATGCTAAAAGAAGTTCATAAAGAATCAGAAAATACTAAGGTTCTATGACCTAGAAAAAAGAAAAAAAAAATCTATAATCTATATGAACAAAATAGTGAGCATTACAATGCAAGAATATTCCTTGTGAAATGTTATCATATTTAAAAATGTATCTGCAAAAAAAGTATGTGGAGAATTAGCTAAAAAAAAAACTTCCCAGAGGTATTCTCTTCATTTCTATTATATATAAATCTAAAGCCATTTTAAAGTTGAATATAAAAAGATATGTTATATTGTTGACTACAGAAAACTACACAGTTTTATTGCCATTTAAGCAAAGAAGCCATAACAGTTAAATGAGCTCAAGAAATAGGTTTCAGTATCACAAGGTGCCAGCTGTAAAGAGTTATGGCTAATTGAATATGGAACTCCTGCTTAATCAGATAACTGTTCTGCTATATCCAAATGAAATGCCATTTCCATACTGTCTGAAAATGGCCTGTTTTATTGGTAACCAGAGAAAACAATATAAACTGTAAATAACATTAAGTGCTCTGTTTACCCATTCCAGGCACTGAAGTAGCAGGGGATCCAAGACGTCTTGGTAACATGTTTGATGGAGGGCCTGGAGTAACAGTTCTTTCTGGTGGTCCACCAGGAGCTGAAGAATCCTTTGGTGGTCCAGAAGATACTGGAACTTGCTGAGGCGGTCCCTGACTAGAGCTTGCTGGTGCTGGAGAAAGGTTTCTTTGAGCAACTGTTCTCTGACGAATCTCTGAGAAGAGCAAACATACTAGATTTAATACCCAATATTATATATTAGCCATTACGATAAATGACATTTGTTTAAGATATTGTGATATCAAAAGGCACTGTACAACCAAAATTGCTTGTAAGAAATCCATAAATGCGGGCCCGGCGGGATGGCTCAGTGGTCTAAAGCGCCTGCTTGGGAAAGCTTGGGCAGCTTCAGGGACCGCGGTTTGATCCCTGGCACCACATGCTGCCCTCGGGGCAGGCTGAGCCGGCCATAAAAATGAGCGAATAAACAAAGGTTCTGAAACAAGAAAAAAATAAAATAAAATTTAAAAATTAAAAAAAAAGAAAGGGCTGGGGAGATAGCTCTGTGGCAAAAGTGCCTGCCTGGCAAGTGCAAGGTCGTGAGTTTGAACCCCGGTCCCACAAAAAAAAAAAAAAAAAGAAAGAAAGAAATCCATAAATGCAACGCTGAAAGCAGAGTACTTGGTTTGTAAACCTAAATTCATGGAGTCATCTTTTTTTGTTTTTGGTACCAGGGATCGAACTCAGGATCTTGCACTTGCCAGGCAAGCACTTATTCCACTGTACTATCTCCCTGGCCCTCTGTGAACCTAAACTCAACTGCATGTGTTTGTTTGTTTGTTTGTTTTTTGTGGGACTGGGGTTCAAACTCACGACCTTGCACTTGCCCAGCAGGCACTTGTGCCTCGGAGCCATCTCCCCAGCTCCCTTCAACTGCATGTGTTTATGTCCACATCCTGATTCATCTAATATCAAAATAAAATCAATTTAATAAAATAATCACTGAATTATGTATGATACCTTTTCACATTAAATGTTACTGTTTGTGATAAAGGAAAATGAGCTGATCAGAATTTGTGTAAACTCCAAACATTACATTTGTTTCTCAAGATGAAAAACAATAATTTTAAGAAATAAGTGACACATATATTCTGGGATCATGGAATAATCTATGTAGTCATAGAAATGCTGAAAAAGTATACTTTACTATTTAGATATTACTCCTATTCTCCTTTATACTATTGCTTTTTATTTTTTTCTTTTTGGCAAATCTCTTTTTTTGCCAATACATTCAATAAAGAAAAATTTCTAATTTCCTTGCAAAACTTATCTTTCAGTTACAGAAATTGTGTATAAGATTCTTTATAATAGGAGTCATCAAATGTACCAAACCCAGATTTCCATCTGTTTGTGTAGCTTTTTGGAAAACAGACTTGTTCTCTTCTTTGCATATTGTCTATAGCTGCTTTCACAGAGTTAGTAGTAGCAAGAGAGATCATATTGCTCTCAAAGCCATTTACGCTCTGGCTCTTTACAGAAAATATCTCACAACCCCCACTCAATGATATAAAATTAAATTCTAGTATTTCCTATTCCAATCAATCAATGTGTTACTTGAATGTCAACAATAAGACCTCAAATAAAGAAGCCCCTTACAACTTTTTAATTTTATGTATCATTAGATACTCACAAAATCTGAAAGTAGTGGCTGAAATTAAGTGTTTTACTTAACATTATTGTAAAAATGCATACTTCCTGAAGCAAAATACTTAAGAGTTGGACTCCAGATGACAAACTTTGATAAGAATGTTGTTGCAAGTATAGCTCTATTGTTCTATCTTAGTTCACCACAATCTAATCTACTAGTTAAGGACTTGGGCCCCCTAGAAAGCTTGGTTGGAATCCTGGTTCTAACCAAGTACCTAAGATAGGTTTGAGAAATCTGTTTAACTGTAAAATTAACTTACTGAATTGTTTGAGAATTAGACAATGTGTGTGACCTGATGCTCCCATTTACTGAAAATTTATTTCACATGACAGTGATTCTATACAACTACTTTTGGGAGGCCAGATGTCAAGAATTGAACCTGGGGCCTTGTACATGCTAAGGGACCACTGAGTTATATACCCCAAATCCTCCTCAGATTTTTCAAATTATTTCACCTATAATTACTAGGACTAACAATTTTTTTTTATTCAAGTCTCTAGCAAGCTACAAAAATAAAAAATTACAAGCATATTATCATTATATACATAGAACCATGATTATATTTTCATATTTTCCATGTAGCTTATATAGGAAATCATATATTACCTGAACTGATCACATCCTAACATCTCTTCCACATTAGCTGGTTATCTAATTCTCACAAGCAATACTTAATAGGCATTTATATGCCATTAAAATCACTAAATGTGCAAAAGACACTGGAATCAACAAAATCGTAACATATAATAATTTAAACTATTAATTGAAAAATAAGTTATTTAACTACTACATATGTCACATTTAGACAAATTTTAGGTAATGCTATATCTCAAAAAATCATCTACATTAACAGTTTAGCATATATTAGGCTACTTTGGAAACAGCTATTGCAGTTTTACTTCTTGAACACAGATTTAAGACTGCTTCTTTAGAATGTATCTTTAATCTATAAAATTTAACATGCTTTTATTATTATTCATATGCTACTAAAAGACGAGTTTCATAACTAGTAGACAAAGGATAGCATGTCTAATAGTCCATAAAAGGCATTTATGTTAATAATTCTATATTTAAATATAGGCAAAGAGAAAAAGTGTTATAGAATAGTCACAAACAGAAGCAAATGTAGTTTTCTCATATTCAAAGGAAGAGTAAGAGGGGCTGGGGAGATAGCTCCGAGGCACAAGTGCCTGCTGGGCAAGTGCAAGGTCGTGAGTTCGAACCCTGATCCCACAAAAAAAAAAAAAAAACAAAGGAAGAGTAAGTATAAAGGACTACTATATAATGAATAGTTTTAAAAAGCTAGCAACACAGTATGAAATCTATATTTGGTAAAATGTTATGAAACATTCTATAATCTCAAATTAGAAACAGCTAAGATTTATTGATTCTTAGCTATTCAACACATTTTTATACTACTGTGAAGTATCTTATACTCAATACTATTTATATTCAGTATTTCCTACACTTAAATGCAAAATACAATCCTCCAAGAACCAATTACAGCTATAAGCATTGTATATTGATCAAAATATAAGGAGTAATCCATAATGTCAATTCTTAACTATAAGTTTTAATATTATAGTCAACCATCAATTAATGATTCAATATCACATTCAAGTATGAGGACAAGACTCTACTAGTCTCAGATTCAAAATGCAGCATATAAAATCAAAGTAAGATTTTTTGAATGACTATGTAAACAAAAAGAAACAAAATTTAATGATAAAACAGCATAGGCATGAAAAACAACTCTAGATTCATACTTTAATTTTAACTCCTGCTTATTTCACTGTACATGCACCCTTGTCCAAGTCCATGATATTTCTCAACTCAGCTTCTTCATGGCAGTACTTACCCATATGGTTGTTGTAAAGATTAAGTGACAAAATCAATACAAACAACTTAACCAGATAACATTAAAAGCACTTAATAAGCAATAGCTATTAATATTAGCAGTGCAAGCTTAAAGGTTCCAAAATCTACAATACATGAACAGATAAGCAATCTACATTTTAAAGCAGTTATTTAAATACAATTATAGATAAATGTGTACACTACTTTCCAAATAATATGAAATTGTGTAAATTTACAATTTACACTAAAATTTAAATACATAACTACTTTGTTATGCAAAAACTGAGATGAATATTTTCTATAATACAAATAATTACCCCTTCTTTAAGTGAACATAAGCACCTACAGTGTTCTGCAACCTTAATTCCCAGCTCAATAGAAGTAATGTAACCAATGCAAGTAATCTTAAATTTCAAAAGGACTACAACAGTAAATCACTCACAAATTTCCATGGTAAAGCAATCCTCTACCTTAGAAAACAGGCACTTCCCTTATAGTGAGTCTCAAATTTTTGGCAGATAACATCTTGACAACTCCACTAACTTCCAACTGTCCAAATATAACTGCCATCAAGCCCTGTTAATCTACTTCTGAATTATTCCCTGAAGCTCTTCTCCTTAACTATATTGCTCTAACTTTACCTACTGCAACCCTTTATCTCTTATCTGTATTAGATAATATTCTAATGAATCTCCAAGTTTGAAATTTGCTCTCTTTAATCAATTATACATGTTACCAAGAAAAATGTTCTTAATCTCGAATTCAAAGCCTCATGATTGGTGGCACACACCTGTAATCCCAATACTCTAGAGGGTGAGGCAGGAGGATTTCAGTAAGTCTATGACTATCCTGGCTACATAGGGAATCCAGGACAGCCTGAACTGCACAGTGAGTCCCTGTCTCATAAACAGATAGATAGATAGATAGATAGATAGACAGATAGACAGATTTTTTTTTAAACTGAGTAGAATTAAATTAAAATTCAAAGGCTCTAATAAATTTGCATATAACACATAATATAAAGTCTCACTTTACAGTGTCACAATATAGTCTTCCATAAGTTAAGTCCTCCTTCACATTGAATTCTATCTCCTTTTTGAGGGATAAGAACCTCACTTATCTTTCTTTGTGAGGGATTAGGTACCATTTGTAGTACCTAAAGGCATTATCTTGTACATCTTCTTTACCTGAAGTAAAATGTCCCACTCCTGTTCTCAAAGAAAATTATTTTGACTGATACCTACCTTCTACACTAGTTGTGGTCCTTATATATCAGACTCCTTATTTACATGTGTATATACCTTTTAACCAAAAAGTAACAGGGAGGAACTGCATCTTTAAAATGTTAAGATGTGGCAAAGTAATTGGTACAGGGTATGAGCTTAATAAAGGTCTATGAAATAAATCTATTTTCATCCTGCATTGCAATTTCATATTTTCAATTGCTCATTACCAAAATTCCAGTGTGATAAGCAATATAACAGCCTCCCAAAGATGTCCATAACTTCATCCTCAGAGCCTGCAAATATGCTGTAATACCACATTCATCAGACAAAACCAACTATCTGCCTATTCAATGCCTATAACTATTCAGATAAACATAAAAAACATCCAGCCATATTTTAATTCATGACTAAAATATTAAGCAGCCTTTTTCAGACCTCAACATTTCTATATTTCTCTAATCTATTTATTCTTTCATTGTCTTAATCTATTTATTCTTTCATTCTTTTAGAAAATTATTTCATGCTCCCAAGTATACCTCCCCAAACCTCATTCTAATCAAGAAATCAGACAACAGGAAGAAAATTTCCTCTGTCCACCTATATGTATCTCATGCTCTCAGCTGGCCCTCAAATTCAAAGTCTCATGAGTGATGGCACACATCTACAATCCCAATACTCTAGAGGGTGAGGCAGGAGGATCTCAATGACTCCATGGCCATCCTGGATAAACTGCACAGTGAGCAATTACCACATTCCTATCAAAAGCCAAATTCTCCCTTGGAAACTAGATCCCTTCTCACCTACTCAAAAACAGTTCTCAGTGGTCTCCATTCCCTCCTATGTTACCAATTATCTCATGTTTCTTAAGCCATTTCTAGAAGCACACAAACATAATATTCTTCCACATATTATGTTTACTCATACACAGAAAATGCTTCCTCCTCCAGCCATCCATTTCACCACTTGTGTTTTCTTTTGTGAGACAGGGTCTTGCAACATAACCCAAACTTCCTTCAAGTCCATGGCAATTTTCCTGTCTCTGCCTTTTCAGTTGGAATTACAGGTATATACAACCATGCCTGGCCATTTCTCCACTTTTACTCAGTATCATGGCTTTTAATTCTATCACATACGCTACTAAGAACACCCAAATATCTCCAGCACATGAAATTCCTGTTGGTTAGGCTCATATTAGAATGCTTTCTTAAAAGCTCTAGTCTTGTGTCTAACAGGTATCTCAAATATATCCAAAATCAAGCCAACTTTCTTCCACCTCATCTCAGCCACCCTTCAAAATATGATACTCTTGACTATAATCTCTTTAAATAGCAACTTCATCTTTGCAGCTACTGCTGCCAAAATCCTTCACATCATCCTTAGCACCTTCTCTGATTCAGTATCTAATCCATGAATAAATTTTGGGGGTTCTACTTTCAAAACATACACAAATTGAGTACCTACCCAGTCCTCATTTGACCAAGAAGCCAGGCCCAGCATGCAAGTGAGAAGATCTTAGGCCTGCTGGATCCTCACTCAACCCAGAACCCAGGCCCACTGTGTAAATGAAATGACCTAGGGCCCAACCGGTCCTCATTCGACCCAAAGCCCAGGACGAGCCTGTCCGTAAGAGGACCTGGTGCATGCCAGGCCACATTCGACCAGAGCCCAGGCCCTGAGTATAAGTGAGACAACCTTGGGCCAGCCCGATCCTCATTCGACCCAGAACTCAAGCCTAGCATGTCCAGTGTAGAACCCTGCAGGACAAGACACACCCATCTGATCCAGGACCAGAACATCTTGCCAGAGTGGCACAGCAGGTTCAAATCCAAGGGCTGCAGGAGGAAGAAGTGGAGCTCAGCACCAAGGATACAAAATGGCAAAGAATAGGAGCAAAATGCATCCTCGGGTCCTGAGCCCACCCAGAACAAATGCAGGAGTCAATAGTATAGAAGAAAGGAAATCACACACCTGAAATCTCTGAGAGAATAGCAGGCAAAGTAAAGAAACAACTACAGAAAGATACAAGGAAATCAGATCAGAAATAATTTCTGAAGTAAAAAAAGAAATGATAACTATAATGAAAGAAGTACTAAATGTTCCTGAAGACACTGATAAAAATAATAGAGAATAGAAAAATGATGGAATTCTTGAGTGAGCAATATTGGAAAGTAATAGAATGAATGAAGCAGATTCAAAGTGTTATACAGGAAATTAAAACCTCAATCACAAGCTGACAAAACTTTTTCAATGACAGTGAAAATAGACTTCCAAACCTTGAAGACATTGCTGCAGCTAATGAAAAGGTAAGAAAATATCTCTTAAAAAGAACCAGGATGATAGAGGCTGGGGAGATAGCTCCGAGGCACAAGTGCCTGCTGGGCAAGTGCAAGGTCGTGAGTTCGAACCCTGGTCCCACAAAAAAAAAAAAAGAACCAGGATGCACAAAAAAATAATTCAACATCTGCACGATGATGCAAAGATGAACAATATGAGACTGATAGGCATCACTGAGAAAGAGTCAACACAAAGGATATAAAAAGAATATGGGAGAAGTAATAGCAGAAAACTTCCCAAATATGGGGAAACAAAATGACATCCAGTAACCAAAGCATACAGAACTCCAGATAACATCAACCCAATTAAAACCACACCCAGATATATAATAATCAACATCCCAGAAATTCAGCACAGGAACAGTATAGTAAAAGCTTCTAGAGAAAGAAGCAGATCACATTTAAAGGAAAACTCAGCAGAATAACAACAGATTTCTCTTCACAAACCATCAAGTGAAGAAGAGTATGGAGCATAGTACTTGAAGTCTTGTAAGAAAACAAATTCCAACCCAGACTGATATACCCTGCAAAACTCTCTTTCAAGTTTAATGGAGAAGTGAAATACTTCCAAGACAAAGAACAACTAAAAAATTTCATGATGACAAACTCAACCCTACACAGATTACTAAAAGACATTATAGAGAGGAATTAAAATGACCACAACTCCATGAAGGAGAATGCAAAGAAAATGCCAAATAGGGCAAACAACACAGGAGAAAAAAAGGTATAAAAAAGTAGTCTTTCAATTATTTTGATTACAGCAGCAAAATATTTCCATCAGCATACTCTAAAAATAGACTTCTACACCCTTTGGGTCATGATTCGTCCAGATATACAGAGAGGATATCAAGGAAATAGCAGTAGCTCAGCCCCACAAGTGACACCTGGTCATCAGTAAGCCTCATGTACACTGTATATACATAACATACTAGAACTTTGTGTGATATCCTATCCCCAAACTGTTAGAACTACTGGTCATATATTTGCCATTCCAGTTTTTATATTATATGATATTATTCTTAGTAATTCTTTACTATCATGAAAAGCTTTTCTTAGTTGAATTATTTTGAAATATTTAATTTGAAATATTTAATTTTCTGAATATTGTTTAATCTTAATTTTTGCTTTAAGATTTATACTGTAGGGGCTGGAGCAATAGCTCAGTAGAATACAAGTGCAAGGACCTGAGTTCAATCCCCAGTTCCATTAAAAAAAAAAAAAAAAGATTTATACTGTATCTTTGACTTACAATCTACTTATAAGACATGATATAATATTTATTCTTAGTATCAGAAAC
>PVJA010014891.1:13490-32007 GCA_004027025.1 Myocastor coypus
AGAATTTTTGTTTGTTTATTTATTTTTATGGCCAGCTCAGCCGGTCCTCAGGGCAGGGCTGGCGCAACATGTGGTCCCGGGGATCGAACCGTGGTCCCTGCAGCCGCCCAAGCTTTCCTAAGCAGGCGCTTTAGACCACTGAGCCATCCTGCCGGGCCCCTAATTTTGCTCCTCCATAGCTAATTTTTTTACATATATATGCTTTAATAACTTTTTGTTTACAATTAGTTTTAGTCAATTTCATTTTTGTGTATGTTGGTATGACTGTTCAAATTTCTTCTGTAGAAGTTTCTCTCTCTCTTTAGGAACATGTTATAATTTCAACTAAATTCAGAAATTTCAAATCTTTAAATATTTATTGCCTACCCCTTTCTACTGTGAGAATTATATGAATATATTTCTTGATTTTGAAAAATATATGTATACACAGATTATGCTTAAGTCACTTTTAAGTTAGTGGCAGTGGTGACTGGACAGAGACTACATTAAAATTTTTAAAGAAAACGTTTCCAGTACTAACAAAGAGTCAATCTATCTTCCATGTTTACCTACATTGCAACAGCTTCCTCATTAGTCTTACTATTCTACCTTTGCTCCCTTTACAGCTGTGTCTCAAATATTAACCTTCCTTTGAGACATAGAACTATAAATTATGTCAATCCTCTGCTCAAAAGGAAACTTTTTTTTTTTTTTTTTGGTGGTACCAGGGATTGAACTCAGGACCCTGCACTTGCCAAACAAGCACTTATTCCACTCAGCTATCTCTCTGGCCCCCAAAACCTTAAAAAGAAAAACAAAACAAACAAACAAACAAACAAAAAAACTAATGGAAAACTGAAGTTCTTACAATGCCACAGAGTCTCTTGCTGTTTCTACCACTGTCCCCCTTGCTCCATGCAGCTCAGGCCTACAGGCCTCGCTGATTCAAAAGCATATTAGGCATGCTCACCACTCTGAGTCCAAGTACTTAGTGACTCTTCTGTCTAGAATACTCTCACAGAGATCTCTTCCATGACTGACACCTTCACTTTTTTCCTATTGATCAAATGTTACCTTGCCAATGAGATATGCACCAATAACTCTACTTAAAACTTCAGTGTGCTTGGAGAATATTGCTCAGGGGACAGCACCTGCACAAAGCCCACTAGGCTTTGGATTACATCCTAAGTACAAAAAAAAAAATCTTAAATTTGCCCTCCTTCTAGGCCTCCTTTATTTTCTTCTATCTAAAACTAGTTTATTAGGGCTGGCCACATAGCTCATTGGATTAAAGCGCCTGCGTAAGCAGACACAGAGATCAAGGTTCAATCCCCAGTCTGCCATGCACTGAGTCCCTGGCTGAGACTGAGTATGGTGGCTGGTGACTGCAATCACAGCGCTTGGGAGGCTGAAAACAGGAAGATCACTACAAGTCCAATCTATGCAGTGAGTCCCTGTAGACACTGTACTGAATATATAAAATGAATAAATTAAATTAAACTAATTTATTATCTATTCTCCCCAACAAAAGGAAAGAAAGTTTTTGTCTATTTTGTTTCCCAAGATCTCTAAAGATCGTAGAGACTTATGAAACGTGTATTGGAGAAAATCAATAAATCAGAAATAAAAAGCAAATTAAGTTCTGCATCCTATTAAAAATTGAAAAGAAATCTAATTTCTCACCATCCTTAAGTATCTAGACTTCTTTATCTCACAGAAGCTATTCACAAGTATATAATATGACAAATTTCTTTTTCATTTAAAACTGAATTTCATTACTTTTAAATTTAAGGAGAAATAAACTGTATCTTTTAATCAACGATTTCTTCAGAAATAGAATAACTATTAAACATCTAAGTAGCAAATAAGTCTCTTTAATGTGTAAACATACACATACCTATTTATTTAATCCTTCACATAAAATAGCAACCCTGACTCAGATTAAGATAAATTCTCTATTTAAAAAAAAGGCCAGGGCAACTTTCAAGGTTATCAGAAACAAAGGAACAACCAAAAGCAGCTGATGACGGGACAAATGAACATACTGTGGTCTCCAGATGGAAATTGGAATCACAGAAGGATATCAGATAAAAACTAAGAGAATTTGAATCAACTATAGATATTACATAACAATAACATACCACACTGCTACAGATGTACTATGTGCATATGTTAACAGGGGAAACTGTTAAAACAGTAAATAAGAGTTCTTTACTATCTTTGTAATTCATGAATCTAAAACTATTCTAAAAAAACTCGTAAGGGAGAATTAAGCATAGACAGTTGTCTAGTAACTATGATACTCATTTTAGTGTAAAATCTAAGCAAATTACAAAATAAAAGATAAAATAATTAGATTTATTTTGAGGAGCTGGGGAGTTAACTCAGTGAATAAGTGCTTGCCTGGCAGCCAGCACAAGATCCTGAGTTTAATCCCTGGTACCACCAAAAAAAAAAAAAAAAAACCTGACTTATTTTGAAGAACAGATGTTTTCCAGTGCCAACAGTGTACATATATACATCATTTTTTACTTCTGCCCACTTTCTGTTCAAAAACAGGCTAAAGTCAAAATGTAAAATCAGAGACAGAGAACAAGCATGAGAGCAGTGGTTCGGCAAAGAAAAGATTCAAATTGACAGAAGCTGATGATTTAAACACAAAATTAATGACTAAGTCACCTATGAAAATTATTTTAAAAACAATGATATTGGGGGCCTGGCAGGATTGCTCAGTGGTCTAAAGCACCTGCTTAGGAAAGCTTAGGCGGCTGTAGGGACCACATGCTGCACCAGCCCTGCCCTCAGGGGAGGCTGAGCTGGCCATAAAAATAAATAAATAAACAACCAATTTAAAAAAAAAAAAAAAAGAACTGACAAAATTAACTATAAAAATAATCTAGAATAGCCATGCAACTGAAACTTTGTATCCTTTGACTAATGTGTAATCTGGAAGCAACCATTCTACTCTATGCATCTATAAAATTCAACTGAATGGCTCACGCCTGTAATCCCAGCACTCGGGAGGCTGAGGCAGGAGGATTGGTGCAAGTTCAAGACTGGCCTGGGCTACAAAAGTGAGCTCAAGGCCAGCCTGAACTGCATAGCGAGACCCTGTCTCAAAAAGACAAAAAATAAAATTAAATTAAATTAAATAAATAAAATAAAATTCAACTGAAAAAAATTTTTTTTTAATTTTATTATTTTTACTCTTGCTTCAGAACCTTTGTTTGTTTATTCACTTATTTTTATGGCCGGCTCAGCCCGCCCTGAGGGCAGGGCTGGCACAGCATGTGGTGCCGGGGATCAAACCACAGTCCCTGAAGCCGCCCAAGCTTCGCCAACCAGGGGCTTTAGACCACTAGCCATCCCGCCGGGCCCCTGAAAATTATTTTTGAAAAACTAGTACTCAGCCGGGCGTGGTGGTGCACGCCTGTAATCCCAGCACTCAGGAGGCTGAAACAGGAGGATTGGTGCGAATTCAACACCAGCCTGGGCTACAAAAGTGAGCTCAAGGCCAGCCTGAACTGCACAGTGAGACCCTGCCACAAAAAGACAAAAAAAGAAAAACTAGTACTCAATCTACAAAAATTCTTTAGAAATTGTAGAAACATGGTCCATAAGTCAAAAAAATGTCTATATTAAAATAAGTATAACCTGTAGAAAAACTTAAAGATTATGAAAATTTCATTGCAAGTATAAATATAATTTATAACCATGTGAGCCTTTATCAAACAAGCAATCTTTTTAAAAAGGAAAAAAACAGGCTAATACATCAAGGAACCAAAATCCTGCTTAATGATGATGAGGTGGATGGAATTCTTTCCACACAGCCTGTCAACCAGAAAACCTAAAACTGTCTTATTTAATAGCATGGCCTTTTGATTATTCATAAGATTTACTCTTCAAGTTCTTTTCAAGTCACTGAACTATTCAAGACAGTTTGTAACTCTCATGAGTTGCAAAAACGGAAGCTGTATTTTACAAAGTAGTACGTTCCACATTCCAACAAAAGCCTTACAAATTCTATCATTAGGTTCTAGAGAAAAAAAACAAAGATGAAAATCAACATAAACTCAATACTGTTGGTCTTCAAAATATTTTATGTAACCACTTCTAAACTCTTACATAACATTCATAATGTAAGGCTGAGGCAGGAGGATCGATGCGAGTTCAAGACCAGCCTGGGCTACAAAAGTGAGCTCAAGGCCAGCCTGAATTGCACAATGAGACACTGTCTCAAAAAGACAAAAAAAAAAAACAAAAACATAATGTAATATCAGCGGCTAATAATGTGATAATACAACCTAAAAGAAGTATTTTATCAGTAGTAATTTTATTTTCTTCACATTTCCAAACTATTATATTCTTTTCCTAAATATAACATTGTTTAGAAGAAACTTCCTATTTGACAGCACTTCATCATATTCCTCAAGAATAAATCACAAGGCTAGTATGCAAGTTAGCTATAGTGTTCATCTAGCACAATCAAGGCCCTAAGACTGACGAAGTAAAATAGATCATAAAATTAAGATTTTTCTTAAAATATTCAAGAGATTATTATGAGGGAAGAAATGAAATACTGCTAAAATGGCATAAATCTAAAAACATTAAAGCTAAGTACACATTTTAATTATATATTCAATCTCAACAAATATTCTATATTTAATTCATTAACATATTTTCATAAAATTTTCCTCTACCCTAAATGGTATCTCAAATTACAAAGTAAAAGCTAACATAAAAGCATTCTAACTAAGTTTTTACACACCACCAACACACGTGGGAACTCACTTGGGTAAATATGGATCTTCCCAACAGCAGCAGGAGTTTCTACAAAGTTATTTACCTTGTCCAGGTCTTGGAGTCACAGCTGCTCCAGCAGATGGCGGCTCCAACTCCTGTTGATTACAGTAATGTTAGTACAGTGGCCTAACACAATAAGCAGTTCATAATAAAATGACAGTAACGCCAGGCATGGTGGCACAGCTAGGCATCAGCCTGGGCTACAAAAGTGAGCTAAAGGCCTGCCTGAACTGCATAGTGAGACCCTGTCTCAAAAAGACAAGGAAAAAAAAAAATGGCAGTAATGTTACCATCTTACCTTTGCTTTCTTTGACTCTGGATCAAATCTTTCAAGAATTAATTTAGCTGTTTTATAGGTTTCTTTTTCCATGACTTCTTCAAGCTAAAAACAAAAATTTCCACAAATTGTCATATTCTAAAACACACATAATTTACTTTTCTAAGTCCTCTTCAAAAAGCACTCAAACACCAGTCTTAAAATAGGGGAGCAAAAAACCTTCTTTTTCTCTTATTCCTTAATGCAACACAAAATATGCACACACAGAATGAAAAACTTCCTCCCAATTAAATAATTAAAATCTAGATTTTAAAGTGGCTTCTAACCTCTAATGTGCTACTTGTATTTAACAACTTTACTGCAAGGAAATACCAAATATCGCTAATTGTTTATATATAATGAGGAGAATAATTACATGCACCAACTTCAATAATGGAATGTGCAAAAATCTATCAGCCATCATTATTGGAAGTTATTAGACATGACAAGCAAATGACAGGCAATTCCTCAGATTTATTTCCTCATAGCACATAATGCTATTAATTTAAAGAAGGTCGTTAGCCAAGAGCTTTACAAAATAAAATCTCTGTGCCAATTAAGTGCTGTCAGCATCGATTTTAGATTATTTATTAGCAGAAGCAATTAGCTTGCTGCAAATACAGTGCAAACTCACTAACTGGGAGAACAGCCATGGAATTTGCTCAAAAGACTTTAAAAGCTAAAGCCCTCCTCAGCCCACAGCAATGCTACCCTGGCCCTTGTTTCTTTAACTTAGATTTAAACAACTTTAGAGAAAAAAACTGAACATAGAATTTAAATAGAAATTTTACTGACATTAGGGCCTGTAATTAAAGCACTTCATTATTGTAGCATTTTATTTACCATACTCAAGTTACTTTATAGCTCAATACATGTGTTTAATTTTTAAAGTAATCACCAATAAAGTATGATTGCAGCAGTTACAGCTCAACAGTAGAAAAAAATTTAGTACAAGACAGTCACAGTTATGACAAATATCTAACACAAGATAAAATACTTTTGGAAAAATGGGAGCAGGACCTTTTCCTTCTCAATGACCACTAATAACCACTTAGATTCATTAAATGTCATATTCATTCCAAAAGACACTTATTTTAAAATGTAACCTAGAGCACATTTATTGAGTTAAAACATAGTTAAAAATATGCTGCCACAATAGTAGTTAATAGATTCCTCATTAAACACTCAATTCAGCATTTAAGAAGCTAAGGGCTTAGATGACTGATTTATTAACCTCAGTTTAGTGAAAATAAAGTGTTTTCCTAATTACTTGAAAACTATGATAAAATCTCAAGGCAAACAAGTTGTATTGTCTAATAAAAATGAAATGTTTATAATTTTAGAATTTGGGGAAAAAAACTATGAATGTAAATAGAAAGAGGGTATAATATATAAACGTCTACATGGAATAGCGAGGAACTACATCTCTGATCTCTGCAAATTAGTTTTCATGTTTTAAACCACTGTTGTACAATACTATTTTATACAATGATCAAAATGGTCTATACTGCCATGATAAAGGTCATCAAGACCTAAATGTTAAGTAAACACTAAAATATTGTTTGTATGACTGAGAAACTGAGTTTCTAGTTTTGTTTCATTTTACCTTTTTTAACTTCATTTATTTCTATTTTTTCTTTGTTAGTAAGAAATAATGTTGACATTTTCAAAGCATGTTAATAGTACATTCACAATAATTGATACAATGCATATTGCTGTTCTCCTAGTAGTTATACAGAGCACAGGATGTAAATATGATAATTTTTCTAATCATAGTTGGTACAAAAAATTTCTTCTCTTGGGGCCAGCGAGATAGCTGAGTGGTCTAGAGTGCCTACTTAGGCAAGCTTAAGCAACCCCGGCACCACATGCTACACCAGCCCCACCCCCAGGGCAAGCTGGGCCAGCCATAACATACATAAATAATAAAGTGAAAAAGAAAAGAGATAATTTCAAAAAAAAATTCTTCTTATTGAACTAAGAGAAGGTAGTTGTATACATAGTCTAGTATTCCATAATCACGATGGATTATTGGCAGAACTGGCAATGTCAGAAGCTGTTGATTTAAGCCTTTTACATCTCAGCATACTAATCTAGCTTTACATTTTATGCCTCATTAAACTTTTCTGCTGGGTTGTTAAGGACAAGTTAAAGCAAGACCTGTATAACAAAACATGGAACTTTTGTATCTCTTAAGGTCAGTCAAATCCCCTCAGGATTTACTTTGAAACCATGTACAGTGCGTTCTAGAACTGTTGTCAGTGTCAGCCATCTGGATGAGTCACTGCCACTGCTTGACCAGTTTGCTCTCTGTGAAAGCCTGAGAGAATGTTTTCTCTCTAAGTGACTCTCCTTAGGCACACTATACATCAATGGTCACTTTCCTCTGTGGTCCCATAATCTCCTTGAACAGAAAATTTGGGAAACCACTGAGTTATAGGATATTATAGCACAGGTTCTCTTATGTCCTGAGTCCTCACTGACCTTGAAGGGTTAGGGCCAAAATATTGGCAATCCTTGTAGACCTTCTTTTTCTCTAGTTTTTGGTCTGTAAACTTATATTGTTAACCCTGAAGAAAAGAAGCTTCATGATACTATTACTCTAACATAGGTTGAGCTTAACATCACTGTCTTTCTGAATATCAAACATCTTAAACTGAACTTGGCATCGGTATTCTCCATCAATCACTGACATTCCAATAAATCCCCATACAATGTGATAAAAGCAGGTATTTTACACAGATATTTTTACACAGACATTTAGAAATCTAAGTATATATAAAATTGTAGTGAGTCAATCCTATCATATTTTTCCTACTCTCTTATTCTCATTTAATATCCTTTTTTGTTTTCTTGTAAACCAATCATTTACTTGAGAGAGAGTATAGCAACAACTAAAATTACATTAGAGGGGCCCGGCAGGATGGCTCAGTGGTCTAAAGTGCCTGCTTAGGAAAGCTTGGGCAGTTGCAGGGACCGCAGTTGGATCCCCAGCACCACATGCTGTGCCAGCTCTGTCCTGAGGGCAGGCTGAGCCGGCCATAAAAATAAACAAACAAACAAAAGTTCTGAAACAAGAAAAAAATAAAATAAAAATAAAAATAAATTACATTAGAAGCAGCACAAATCTAAAAGACAAGAATAACAGGCATTCCAAGCATAATTTTAGTGTTACCTATTACTATCCTCAATGTAAAAATTATTTTGGTGGTTCGTAGGACCATTATCTAATTGATCCTATGTGTATAGTGCATGGTTTTGCTCCTGCCATGTTTCCTATCTTTTTTGTCTGCAGTCACTTCTTTGTTTAATGCTTAAGTCCTTGATTTCGATTTAGCTGTTATGCCTTTCCATTTTTATTTCTTCTTTTGAGGTGTTTTGTTTTGTTTTGTTGTTTTGTTTTTGGTGAAACCAGGGATTGAACTCAGGCCCTTGTGCTTGCCAAACAAGCACTTATTCTACTGAGCTATCTCCCCAAACCCTTCTTTTGAGTTCTTACACTAGGGAGACTATATGATGTTCACACACGTAGGTCTGGTTTATTTCACTTATGAGTATATGTTCAAGATACATCCACTTATACATGAAGTCTTCTAGTTTATATTCTTTATAGCTGAGTAATATTCCATTGTAGAAAAATACCACAACTTTTTCAACTATTATTCAAATGATGAACACTTTAGTTGTTTCCAAGATTTGGCTTGTTTCATTTTAAATAATGTAAATTTAAATAGTTACATAGTGCTGGTGGTTATTGATTTTAGACAGCACACTAGATGAAAACTTCTATTTAGTTTAAAGAGAACAGATACAATTGTGACTTTTAAAGTAACATACAAGGCAAGGGAGATAGGACCTGCCCTACAAGCTGAAGTCTTGAGTTCGACTTCCAGTATCAAAAAGTAAAAATAAAATAACATACAAAACTTAGAACCAATGGGCCAGCAAGATAGCTCAGCAGTCTAAAGCACCTGCTTAGGCAAGTGAAATGACTGTGGTTCAGTCCCCAGCAGTACATGCCAGACCAGCCCTGCCCCCAGGGTAGGCTGAGCCAGCCACAAAAATAGAATAAATAAAATCTCTGAACCAAAATGCTATTTCAATAAACAACTACAACTCCTGATACCTTATTCATTGAATATCATGTGTGTGCTATTTTTACTTATCTTCCTTAAAATCATTATTTAAAAGTAATAAAAGAAAAAAAATAAAAAAGTACTAAAAGGTAAAAATCCATGCTCTATTTGTTTTGCAGTTATATCTAAAAGATTTTTCAGAATAGCTTACTTCACACATTTTTTTTAATCTATAATATGTTTTAAATAAATAGTATGTTTTAAACAGAGGACAGAAGGAGATAACATGGACTTCAAATTTGGAAATCAGAAGAAATCTAGGCTTGGGCTGGGGATGTAGTTTAGTGAAGTTCAATCTCCAGCACTAAGGGTTGGGGGGATTTCAAAGTTTATTTCTATTCTTAGAAATACTGAGCAAGTTTGTCACTTCGTTTCTCTTGTAAGAAAAATAGGGGCCATGGAGACAGCTCAGCAGTGTAAGCACCTGCTTACGCAAGCTCAAGGACCTAGGTTTGATCTGCAGCACCTTATACATTCTTTGCCATCCAGAGACCGGGTGTGGTGGTACATGCCTGTAACCCCATGACTGGGGAAGCTGAAGCAGGAAAATCACTATAAATCTGAGCTGCATGAGACCTTGTACCAAATACATTTTTAAAAAGAGAAAAAAATATATAGAGAAATACTTTCTTCATAGCATCAGTCTAGAACTTACTAATGGAGAGTCCACAACAGTGAGTAGAACACTGACACAAAATTTTTAGTGATACTTCTATTATTCAGAGTGGATCTAATATAGCATATTAATACCCTATTAATCCAAAAATTCAGGAATGAAAAATTGGAATTTGTAAGGATTTCTTAAATCATTCAGCTACTATCCTGTACTTTTTATAGAGCATTTTAAGCATAGTAAGCGATATTATAAAGAGTGAATCATTCTGTGATATTATTAAGTTTCATGGGGCTTTTTATTTAAAAAAATAAACAAATTGGGTGTGATGAAGCATGCTTGTAGTACCAGCTACTCAGAAAGCTGAGACAGATGTACCCTTTGAGTCAAGGAGTTCAAGACTAGCCAGTACAAAAAAAGAGAAACTCCCATCTCTAAGTAATTAATTACAAGAAAAAAATATATGTTTATTATGAATCAACACTACTATAACAATTTGTTTATCCTTTTAAATAAAAAAGCCCATGAACTTATATTCAATAATATGTAAATATAATTTCTATCTGATATAGTCATTTTATCACAAAAAACATTAAAAGAAGAAAACACTAGTTGAGTGCAGTGTCACACACTTATAATCCTAGCACTCTGGAAGACTAAGGCAGGAGGATGAGTCTGAATCCACCCTAAGCAACTGAGAAATTTAGTGAGGTCTTGTCTCAAAAAAAAAAAAAAAAAAAAAAAAATTAAAAGGCTGAAGATGTAGCTCAGTGGAAAGAAAAGCCCTGGACTCAATTCTCAGTACCAAAAGGCCTTGGGGGACACAGGGAACCTAATATGAGACAAATGTTCAAGTAATCTTTTAAATTGTGAAGCATAATTCTATAAATATCTAATACTGACATTACCATTCTAAAAAGAATTAAGAATTACAATGTATTACACACATTTACCAACAGCTCCCCCACAGTAAGTGTAATCAGGTACTACAAACGTGTACTAATATAAAAATAAAAATTTTAAAACACATAAAGCATTAATCAATCCAGCAAGCTTTAGCTCATAAAAAAAAACATGCTGAATATAGAAAGCTTTCTAATTTTTGTTAATTTCAGTCAAATTACTAAGAGTACATACAAAAACATCTTCAAATCAAAGTATTAGAAAACATTCTGTCATATAAACTTCTATATTTTTTTTAAACTTCTACTATTAGTATGATGTAACCAAATCTAACTTTGGTTTACTATTGAAACTGATGTCTTTATTGAGTTTTTATATCATTTTCTGATTTCTAAGAGTATTAGACATGCTTTCTTTTGTGCATTTCTTCTGTCAATATGTAGCTGGTAGTCAATATTTAAAACCTAAAACTATCAGCAAATATTATTGGTCAGTATACAACTATAATTTGAAACTTCCAGTGAAGTTAACAACCCTATACAGAAAGATGCTTGCCTGTGTGGCAAGTGCAAGGTCGTGAGTTCAAACCCCAGTTCCACAAAAAAAAAAAAAAAAGAAAGATGCTGATACTACCAATTAATTTATGGATGTATTTTTCCTTCCAGAACTTATTTAATAGAATATTATTCACCAGATTTACTTATACTTATACTAATATTAATAAACATATTAATATTTACTTGCAAAAATGACTTGCCATTAATAGAAGACAGAACCATAAAAGCATGCTTACAACATGGCCAGATGATCCACACTAATTAGATTGTGCCACTTCTACGTGTCCCTGTTCTCAACTCGGAAATGTTGGCATTAACCTATAGCTCAGCATTTCCTGATTTTTTTAAAAAAATTTTTTTTTTCTTTTTTTTTTTTCCTTGTTTCAGAACCTTTGTGTATTCACTCATTTTTATGGCCGGCTCAGCCTGCCCTGAGGGCAGGGCTGGCACAGCATGTGGTGCCAGGGATCGAACCGTGGTCCCTGCAGCCGCCCAAGCTTTCCTAAACAGGCGCTTTAGACTACTGAGCCATCCTGCTGGGCCCCCAGCATTTCTTTTTTTTTTTTTTTTTTTTTGTCTTTTTGAGACAGGGTCTCGCTGTACAGTTCACACTGGCCTTGAGCTCAGTTTTGTAGCCCAGGCTGGTCTCGAACTCTCACCAATCCTCCTGCCTCAGCCTCCCGAGTGCTGGGATTACAGGCGTGCGCCACCACGTCCGGCTAGCCCCCAGCATTTCTTGATTTTGTTTTCAACTAACAGAGAGTCACTGAATCAGTAACATCTGTAGTTGACTAACGGGTTTTATTGTTTTGTTTTGTTTTTGTGGGACCGGGGTTCAAACTCACGACCTTGCACTTGCCCAGCAGGCACTTGTGCCTCGGAGCCATCTCCTCAGCTCCCGACTAACGGGTTTTAATTCTCAGAGAATTATAACATTTTTCCCCATGTTCTTCATCTCTCAACTGATTTTTCTTAGGATTTGAAGGAACATAAATTTCCTGAGAAATGACAGGAATTACCAAATAGAAACATTCGTGAAGCCATTTAAAGAAGTAATTTTGATTCCAGCAATTTGGTAAATCTTGACTTTGCACTGGTTTAAAACAATAACCATGAATGCAGGGGGATTTTCTAATATTACAGATTATACAGTGATTAAAATTAAAAACTAAAAAAAAATTTAAAGAATCAAGTGGCAAAATACAAACTTGGGAATTTCCAGATGACTAAAGATTAATTCCTAGCTTCATTTTCATAAGCAAATATTTACATTAAATTCTTAAAATATAAACCAAGATACCACTTATTTTCCTTTTTCAATAATTTAACTTTTTAACCAACTGGTAATTCACATTCATCACAACAAGTTAACTTTTATAAATTTCAAATTATGTTACTGTAATGGTTTGTGTATAGGTGTCCCCAGAAAGCCTTAACACAGTCAAGGGGTGGCTTCTAGAATTTGTAATTTATTATTGTGGAAATGGGTGTTGCCCCTCCCCTGGGGCAGGTGATTTGCATTTCAATGTAAGGCACAAGAGAAGTTAGCTGCTTGAGCAGCTGTGAGCTCTTTCCCAGTGCTCTTGCTCTCTGCCTATAGCCATGGAAGGCTGCCCTCTGCCATGTGCCAGTCTGCTTTGGAGCCAGCTGAATATGGACTGAACCTCCAGTAACTGTGAGCTAAATCTTTCCTTCCCTCATTTTGAGTGTTGGGTGTTTGTCTCAGCAACGAAAGAAGAACAACTAAGAATTTGGTACTGCAGGAGTGGGGTCGTTGCTGTGACTAACCTGACCATGTGGCTAACAAGATTTTGGAAACTTATGGGAAGAGATAGGAAAGGTTCAGAGATGTTGCCTACTTGCAAAGAGCTAGAACAGCTTCAGCTCTTCTGTAGGGGAGATTCTGGTCAGACAGAGCTAAGACCAGAAGGCTAATAGAAAGCTGGCCTGTAAAGATCAGGCTCAGGAGGTTTCTGCTGAAGATTGCACTGGTTGTTGGACTCCAGATCACTTGTGTTTTGACTTAGCAGAGAAGTTGTCTGCATTTTGCTCCTGTCCAGAGACTTTGCCTAAATAGGCGCTGAGTTTAAGCATGGCGGACTGATGAATCTTCCAAAAGATATTTCAAAGCAACCAAATATTGGGGCAGTGGCATGGCTGCTATTGGGGGCTTTCAGCCAGATTTATGTTGAGAATCAAGCACAAGGAGCGAGCAGGATGGTTCAAAATGTGAGTCTGGCCAGAAAGGAAGCACCAATAAAGCTGTGGACTTGCACAGATAAAGCTGAGAGGCTCTCCATTGCTGAGAAGGAACCAAAGAATGAAAAAGATGGCCTGAGGGCATCACGGGAGATGACAGGTCTCCACCCTTTGTAGCCTCAGAATTGCAAAGGTCAGAGACTTTACCTTGAGGCAAAAGCTGCTGAGCCCTTTATTCCAGAATGGCGCTGGTGCAGAGAATTTATTCCTCAGAATCAGGGTCAGAATGCTCAGCAATCCATGCACTCAACCCCTACAGCCAAGAGAGAAGAAAGCCTGGCTACTGCTCCAGCTGGCAGCAGACTTTAGCAGCATCCACGTGGCAGTGGCCTTAGGTGAATTGAGAATGCAAGAGTTCTGAGGTTAAGAAGGTTTCCTTCTCAATTTCAGGCCTACAAGGCCAGGCAGTATGTCCTGAGAGGGCAGTGTGTAAAGCTGTGATTGAGAAGCCTGTTCAGTGGAAACCCCAGAAGTTTCGAAAAGCCAGGAACGTGGATTGTGCAAAGAGGGTGCCAAGCCAGCCTGAATGAGAAGCCATGGGAGCTACAACCACAAGTGCCATAGGGGCAGAGCTGCATAGGGCTTACAATTTGCCACAGGTTGCTTTGGATGTTCCACAAGGATGTGCAGGATTTAATATTGGCCCTTCTGGATTTTGGACTTGTGCTGGTCCCAATGCTTGGTATCCTGCTGTGTGTACCTTTTGGAATGGTAATGTATATCTTGTGCCTTTGAATGTTGGATGTGTTTCATTTCCATTTGTACAGAGACTCACAGAGACTTTGGACTTGGACTTTTCAGCAATGCTGAAACTGTTGGAACTGACAACTCTTAAGAGATGAACTAGAGAGGCCCGGCAGGATGGCTCAGTGGTCTAAAGCGCCTGCTTAAGAAAGCTTAGGCGGCTTCAGTGGACCGCAGTTCGATCCCCGGCACCACATGCTGCACCAGCCCTACCCTCAGGGCAGGCTAAGCCAGCCATAAAAATAAATAAATAAACAAACAAAAGTTCTGAAACAAGAAAAAAGATAAAATAAAATTCTTTAAAAAAAAGAGAGATGGACTAGAATGTCTTTTGCTTAAAGGGATGTGCATGAGTCTTTGAGGGTTTCAGGGGCGGAATGTTATGGTTTGGGTATAGGTGTCCCACCCAAAGCCTCCTACAGTCATGGGGTGGCTTCTGGAATTTGTAATTGATTATTGTGGATATAGGTGCTGCCCCTCCCCTGGGGCAGGTGATTTGCATTTCAATGTAAGGCAGGAAGAGAAGTTAGCTGCTTGAGCAGCTGTGAGCTCTCTCCCAGTGCTCTTGCCCTCTGCCATGTACCAGTCTGCTTTGGAGCCAGCTGAATATGGACTGAAACCTCCAGTAACTGTGAGCTAAATAAACCTTTCCTTCCTTCATTTTGAGTGTTGGGTGTTTGTCTCAGCAACAAGAGAAGGGTAACTAAGACAGTTACAAACATTCAGATTAAAGAGATGAATCCCTAAGGAAATTGCCTTTAGTAAAACACCAAACAGTAAATATAACTTGTATTAATTTTGTTAACAAAAGGTAAGTGATGAGACATAAACTAATAACCATTATTTAAGCCTACATGTCAGTGAATAAAGTAATTCTGATTATTTAACTGTTGCTCAAAAATAAGATAACCCCCTAAAAATAATAGCATCCCTATCTCGCCTCTCACTACCAGTATGATCATCTGCACTGAACTGTTTACCAATTCACCCTTAGTGCCCATTGTTCCAGAAGTGTAAAGCTACTCCAACAATGTAGTTCTGTTGGAGAGCATAAACAATAAAAATCAAGGACTAGCTCTCAATAGCCAGAGTATTCTGACCAGTAACAAGTAGATAAAAATTATGTTCTCTAATTAATAAGCAAACTAAAGCGAAGTTATTTTCCTATAGTCATACTACAAGAGCAATGCCACTCTGAACTATTTTGTAATACTGATATACAAAGTTATGAACTGTGGAACTGACTTTCCCAAATGTTGTCAGATGTAGTATTTTTTATGTCATAATTCCTTCAAGGGCAATTAAAACAGGAGAGTTTGGTTTTCACAGAATTTTTCAAGTCTGCTCTGTAACTATACAAGATTGCCAGTCACACATTCTTCAAGGTTCCACCTTCTGGTCATGTGATATTACTAATATCCTTTTGTTTTGTTTTTTGTCTTCTACTTTGTTTTTTCTATAGTAGTCCCCCTATATCCATGAGATATATTGCAAGACCCTTAGAAATATCTGAAATTTCAGAAAGGACCAAACCCATAACCTATAATAGTTTATTCTATAAATTAGGTATAATAACACATTTATACTATTTGTTATTATTATTATTATTATTATTATTATTATTATTATTATTATGGCCAGCTCAGCCTGCCCTGGGGGTGGGGCTGGCACATCTTGTGGTGCTGGGGATGGAACCAGGGTCCCTGTGGTTGCCTAAGCTTTCCTAAGCAGGTACTTTAGACTACTCAGCTATCTTGCCAGCCTCAACACATTTACACTATTAACTAATATAAAATTTAAACACTGCAACATACTATAATAAAAATAAACTTACAAGCTGCTAATTTCTGGAAGCAAAACCCCAGTTAAGAAGAAATTGCTTTAATGACTACCTTTCATTTTGGTACTAGCAGGGTTTAGCTCTCATTACTATTCTATTCTCAGCACTTCTTTTTGTCTCATCCGTAAGCCAGCCAACCTACCACAGCTCCTACATCAATCAAAACAATCAGTATTTCTGCCTGAATTTCTGGTTCCTCCATAATATGTGAATTGGCAAAAATAAACCAGATATATTGAGCACACTTCTTTAATACAGACACAGCAAACTTGTCAAGGCAATTTCAACAAATTTCAACAATTTCAACAAAACACTGAAGAGGCATCAAATAAACATACATAAGGAATCTTTCATTATTAAAAAGTTACTTTTCGTGTAAAGTGCTAAAAACCAGTACCTTTTATTACTCACTTATATAACAATTTTTAACATTAATCTTTTTTTTTTTTTTAATTTATTTATTTATTTTTTGTTTCAGAACTTTTGTTTGTTTATTCACTCATTTTTTTATGGCCGGCTCTGCCCGCCCTGAGGGCAGGGCTGGCGCAGCATGTGGTGCCGGGGATCGAACCGCGGTCCCTGAAGCCGCCCAAGCTTTCCCAAGCAGGCGCTTTAGACCACTGAGCCATTCCGCCAGGCCCCTTTAACATTAATCTTAATCAACATCATTTTCACTAGTTCCATACATAATTATTACTTGTTCTATACTTGAATGTTAAAGTTTGGTTACCAATTTATGTAGGCAGTGGCACCTTTAGAAAGTACAGCCCAAGGGGTTACTAGAAGTATCCCTTTGAAGGAAATACTGGAGCCCCAGTTAAGGTAGCTGAGACAATGTGTCAACTTGAGGAAGCTTAGCTGGATGGGTTCAGCTCATTCCAGGCTATGGGGGATGTGGAGGTCCTGCCCTGGGATGTGATTGATTCCACCCTAGGGCCAGACGGGCTACCCCAGAGTGACTCAGCACAAAAAGTGTATAGAAAGAGTTGGGGAAAACTTTGTGCCATCTGCTCGGCCCTGCCCTGGCTGCTTCCTGCCTGGCTTCCTTGGAGAAATTCTCGACTTTGGAGGAGCTTGCTGTCTGCAGCCACACCATGCTGGAGGAGCTCTGCGCCAGCACAGAATTTGGAAGAGAGAGGCTTGATTGGATGCCACAGCTGTTGCTCCTCTTCTGCTCTTCGTTGTTTTCTGCCACAATGGAGCCAGTGGAGTATGAACTGAAACCTCCAAAACTGTGAGCTAAATAAACCTTTCCTTCCTTCCTTCCTTCCTTCCTTCCTTCCTTCCTTCCTTCCTTCCTTCCTTCCTTCCTTCCTTCCTTGAGTGTCATACGCAGCAACAAGTAAAAAGTAATTAAGACACACAGCCCCTTGCTCTCTTTCTTCTCTTTGCCTCTCAGCTGCCAAAAGATAAAGAGACATTCTCTGCCACAAGTACCCATGATGATGTGCTGTGTTAGCACAGGCCCAAAGCCATAGGACTAAGCAATCACAGACAAGCTTTGAGCCAAGTAAACCTGTCCTCCTTATAAATTATCTTAGGTATTGTATCAAAATGCTGAAGAGCTAACAAATACAACTTAACACATTAGATAAAATGCACTGATCACTGAAACTTGATTTAACAAATTTCCATATAATGTGATAGTACTATCAGCAACTACTGTCATGCTTTAAAATTTTTAAAATATAAGGCCACCAAGTCAAGCACCAAGACTAGTTCACTATATATCAAACTTCAAACACTTTCCTCTGACTCTTGAATTTCTTCCCAACACATACAAAGGAGGCCTTTAACTGGCCTAATGCAATCACTGAAGAGATCAGTGTTACTGGCAGAAAGTAGAAGATGGTGAGGGAAAAAATTATCTTTCCCACTTATTTCAGTTTTTTGGGTTTTTTTGTTTTTGTTTTTTGGAGGGAGGTACCAGGGATTGAACTCAGGACCCTGCACTTGCCAGGCAAGCTCTTATTCTACTGAGCTATCTCCCTGGCCCCTATTTCAGCTTTTAATGTTGACTTTGTCTCTTACAAGCAATCTTCTTGGTTCTTTATCTCTTGAATTTATGATATCAAGAAAAACCTAAGAATTGACATATACAGATACTTCACCCATAATACCTAATAAGTAACTCAATAAACAACCTGGGCACCCACAATTTTACTCTTTTCCCTAATTTAGTTCTCCAATATGACTTAATTACAGCTGACACAGATTCTCAGACTTTGAAATTCTATCTAAACTACTCTTCCTTGTCAATAATTACTAAGTAGTAAAAATGTTCATACTTTATCATTAAAATGCTATCTAAAAGAATGTTTTTTACTTGGGAGGTCTTTAAGTTATAGCATAGTAACCTTAATTATC
>PVJA010014891.1:32107-46746 GCA_004027025.1 Myocastor coypus
CTTTTTTTTTTTTTTTTTTAAAGACACATCTCACTCAGACACTAAACTTGCCTGGTAAGGCTCAAATTTGTAATTCTCCTGCCTTAGCCTCTCAGAGTACTGTAATTATAAGAAGGTACATTATGTCCAGTTATTTATTATCCACATCTGTTTATTTTTTGCCTATGATGTGTATGACAAGCCACTGAGAAATGAATGACTTCACATAGTGTTATGGGTTGTATCCAGATGTCCCCCAAAAGCTCATGCATTCACAGGTGGGGCTCTTCAGAGATGGTGATCTAAGGGATGTGATGCTAGAATCAAAGATGGATGTTGGGACTGAATCATGGTACAATGCTAGGAGTAAGTCTGCCCCACCTTGGCTGTACCACCTGCTGGAAAGGTGGACAGCCTGGTAGATTATAAGGAAAAGACAGTCACTGTCTGTCATCTGTCACTTGCTGCTGCTGCTGCTTCACCACTTGCTGCCTCTCTGCCTTCTGTTCGCTATGAACTATTTCTCCTCTGCAAAAACCCTCTGCCATGCCACCCTGCCTTAGAGCCAGTCAACTATGAGTTGAAATCTTTACAAACTTTGAGCCAAAATAAACCTTTCCTACTTTAACTTTGGGTACTGAGTATTTTGTCTCAGCAAAAAAAAAGATTAACTAAGACATACAGCACAAAACATCTTTCAAATTTAAAGCAATATGTATTCACATATAGATTAAATATTCTCAAAACTATTTCCTAGTATTTCTCTGAACACTACATCCACATTTACTTCATAAATTACAATTTACAAATTACAAATTTCTCTTTGTACATTGGTATTAAAATTGTATTTCTTTGTTTAGGAAAAAAGTACAGAAAACATTCAATAATGTTTGGCAATATCCTAGGAACTAAGCACTAAAACAGCCTTCTTATTATGTTGGAGGAAGGACTTACCAGTAGGAAAGGAATACTGGTAGCCTTTCTAAGACTTGCCCGCTTATTTGGGAGGGCATGGTGGAACACAAAGCATCATTTCCAAGGCTATTATTTAAGAATGTCAATGTCTACATATTTACTTAGGTTTCCAATTTTTCTTTTCTTTTTTTTTTTTAACTTACTTTCTTTTTCTTTTTTAATAGTTTTTTTTAATTTTTATTTATTTTTTTCTTGTTTCAGAACCTTTGTTTATTCACTCATTTTTTATGGCCGGCTCAGCCCGCCCCGAGGGCAGGGCTGGGGCAGCATGTGGTGCCTGGAATCAAACCGTGGTCCCTGAAGCCGCCCAAGCTCCCAAGCAGGCGCTTTAGACCACTGACCCATCCTACCGGGCCCCTCCAATTTTTCTCTATAAACATTTAACTAGTACAAATAAGAATAACTAGGCTAGCCTGGCGTGGTGGCTCACGCCTGTAATCCCAGCACTCGGGAGGCTGAGGCAGGAGGATTGGTGCGAGTTCGAGACCAGCCTGGGCTACAAAAGTGAGCGCAGGACCAGCCTCAACTGCATAGCGAGACCCTGTCTCAAAAAGACAAAAAAAATAAAAGAATAACTAGGCTTCATAGAAAGAATAGTAATATTATTACTTCACTGGAAGTCTAGCAAAATCCTAAACAATTCAAAGGATATGAGTACAATATGAAAATTCAAAGAAACATATAAAAAGATTATTTTACTATATAATTTTATTTTTAAAATAGGTGCTTTTTCATGTCCCAGTATATTTATTACTAAAGAAAAAACAAGGTGGTCGATATCTTTACAGAAAATTTTTTAAACACTAAAGTAAACATCTACTCTTTAATCATATATTAGCACTTTCCTTAAACATTCATTTAACATATATTTTAGGCTATACAAGACAAAAAGTAAAAGTCTGTTACAGACAAAAAACTACTGACTGGACAGACAGCTCAGTAGAATAAGCGCTTGCCTGGCAAGCGCAAATACCTAAGTTCAATCCCCAGTTCGAAAGGAAAAAAAAAAAAAAAAAAACTTTCACAAATATTGTACTGATAATATTAAAATATAATATGTAGTTCAACTTTTTATGATATAGATTTACCAATTAACTGGAAATGGAGAAAAAGTAACTTTTCACATAACTGAGGTTCAAAGCTACTATTCTCTAAAATCATAATTGGTTGCAAATGTTTATCTCTTAGACCTAGATGTGGTGGCATATGCCTGGAACTGCAGCACTCAGGAGGCTGAGGCAGGAGGATCGTAGCAAGTCTGAGGTTAGCCAGGGTTACATAGTGAGTTCAAGGCCAAACTATATAGCAAGACAGTACTCAAATGAAAAAAGTTTCTCTCTTAATGTTTATCTATAGTGAGATTATATAAATTTGATTTTTTAATGTTTTTTCATATAAATATACTGCCAAATATTGTCATCTACAAGCTTTTATTTTAATGAATATATTAATCATTTAATTTTTTTTAATTATTTATTTATTTATTTATTTATTTATTTTTTCTTGTTTCAGAACCTTTGTTTGTTTATTCACTCAGTTTTATGGCCTGCTCAGCCCGCCCCGATGGCAGGGCTGGCGCAGCATGTGCTGTCAGAGATCAAACCATGGTCCCTGAAGCCGCCCAAGCTTTCCCAAGCAGGCACTTTAGACCACTGAGACATCCTGCCGGGCTCCATTGTTTCATTATAGAAAGTATTACAGAAGTCTACTATATTCTACTTTTGATATGTGCATTTTTAACAAATCATTATATTTCAACTTCCAAATATTAGGAAATCTGCAAGTGTACAATTTAGGTAGTTTTAGAAATATGTAAATTTTCTTTATATTCAAATTAAGAGGGGCCTGGTGGGATGGCTCAGGGGTCTAAAGTGCCTGCTTGGGAAATCTGGGCGGCCTCAGGGACAGCGGTTCGATCCCCAACACCACATGCTACGCCAGCCCTGCCCTCGGGGCAGGCTGAGCTGGCCATAAAAATGAGTGAATAAACAAAGGTTCTGAAACAAGAAAAAATAAATTAATTGAAAAACAAATTAAGATCAGAAAAATACCACTGAAACTGTAATTTCAACTCGGATAATGCATCTGGTGCTGCAAAAAAATACATGGGAATGAAGATCCCATGTATGTGCTCTTGAGTAACACAATAAATAAACATATACATTATACATTCCTGAGTTTTGTAAATTTGTCCAGTTATTTTAACTTTTCCTTTATTAAAAAATACTTTTCATGGGCCCGGTGGGATGGCTCAGTGGTCTAAACCGCCTGCTTGGGAAAGCTTGGGTGGCTTCAGGGACCGCGATTCAATCCCCGGCACCACATGCTGCGCTAGCCCTGCCCTCGGGGTGGGCTGAGCCAGCCATAAAAATGAGTGAATAAACAAAGGTTCTGAAACAAGGAAAATAAATAAATAAATTAATTAACTAATTAATTAATTAATTTAAAGAATACTTTTCAGGCCAACAAGATACCTCAGCAGACTAACCACCTGCTTGGGCAAGCCCAGGGACCACGGTTAAAGCCTTGGCACCATATGCCTCAAGAGCCCCACACCTGGGCAGGCTGAGCCAGCCACCAAGATCAGGCATGGTGGCATACACTTGTAATCCCAGCATTGGGGCAGCTAAAAAATAGAAGCATCACTGCGAATCCGACCTGCATAGTGAAATCCTATACTAAATGCATTAAAAAAAAAAAAAAAAAAAAAAAAAAACTTTTCATTATTGCAATGGTGTGTTTCATAAATGAATTTACCACAGTGTACATTTTGCAAATATACATAGTTGTGCCTTGAAATCTTAGGCTGTATTCACTAAGATTCAGGATCAAGTCTGTTCAAATTTCAAATTTCATTTCAAGTACAGTATTTGAAAATGGCTCTTCTGATTTACTAACTGCTTCATGGTACAAGTCAAGATATCCAGCTTCTACTTCTGATAAAAATTCTCATGACAATGGTAAAGTCTATGACAGTAAATAAACTACTGATCCAATAACAAGATGATATTTTAATGTAGAGAATTCCTACAGTACAGAAGTGTACTGGTTGATACACTGTGTCAACTTGAGAAACTTAGAAATGTAATTAACTGACTTAGCAGAGAGCCAGGATTCTTTCTTAGAAAATATCCTCATCCTGTGCAAGAGGAGGACATGGACACTGTGAGTTCCAAATCCCTACCATAGGGTAGTAGCCTGCTTATAAGGAGGGAAAGAGGCTGGCTAGAAGCCACAGCTGCTGCCCTTCCCTTTGGTCTTTGCTGTTTTCTGCTGCCATGACCTGCTGCTCTCTGCCATGTGCCACTCTACATGGGAGCCAGCCAAGTACTTACTGCAACCTCCACTAACTGTGAGCTAAATCAACCTTTCCTTCCTTAAATTTGGCTGCCAAGTATTTTATCCCAGCAAGGACTGAGAAGTAACTGAGACAGAATTTGGTACCAGAGAAGTAGGGCGATTGCTATGACTACATACCTGGTCATGTTGTTCATGAGCTTTTGTGAATGGCTTACAGGAAGAGATAGGAAAGGTTTGGAGATGTCACCTACTAGCAGAGAGCTGGAATGCCTTTAGCTTTTCTGTATGGGAGATTCTGGTCAGAGTTCAAAAGACCAGATTGCTGACAGAAATCCTGCCTGTAAAGACCAGGCTGGGGAGGTTTTTGCTGGGAAGAAGGGCTATATTGGTTGTTGGACTCCAAGTGATTTGTGTCCACAGACTTTGCCCAAGACTAAGATTAAGCATAGTGGACTAGTTAATCTGACAAAAGAAATTTCAGGGCAGTTGAATATTGAGACAGTGGTAATGGCTTCTCTTGGGGGGTTTTAGTCATATTTTTGTTATGAATCAAGAACAAATAGACCAGGGGCCCGGCGGGATGGCTCAGCGGTCTAAAGCGCCTGCTTGGGAAAGCTTGGGCAGCTTCAGCGACCACGGTTCGATCCCCGGCACCACATACTGCGCCAGCCCTACCCTGGGGGCGGGCTGAGCCAGCCATAGAAATGAGTGAATAAACAAAGGTTCTGAAACAAGAAAAAAAAAAATAAAAATTCTTAAAAAAAAAAAAGAATAGACCAGAAAGATGATTTAAAATGTTGTGAATTTGGCCAGAAAGAAAGCACCAGGAAGGTATGGAATGTCACCCTTGGCGGCCTAAGAACCCCAAGGCTAAAGGACTTTGCATTGAGAAGAAAGCCCAGAGCCCCATGTTCTGCCAAATAGAGGTGGTAGCCAGACCAGGTTCCAGAATGGTGGCAGCATAGAGAACTTTTCCTCAGAATCAGGATCAGAATGCTCCCTGACCCAGGCACTCAACCCCTACAGCCAAGGGAGAAGAAACCCTGGATACTGCTTCAGCTGACGACAAGCCTTGACATCATCTATGTGGCAATGATGTTAGTCACATTGACAATGTAGGAGTTCTGAGGTTAAGAAGGCTTCTACCTAGATTTCAGAAGGCCTGGGAGGCCAGACAATGTACCTGAGAGGGCAGTGTGTAAAGCTGTGAGTGAGAAGCCTATTCAATGGAAACCCCAAAAGTCTGGAAAAGCCAGGAACATGAACTGTCTGAGGAAAGCTGCAAAAAGGGAGCAAAGCTGGTCCCAGAGAAAAGCCATGGGAGGTAGCGAAAGTACCACAACGGTGGAACCGTGTAAGGCTTTTGGAGCTCACAACTCATTACAGATTGCTCTGAATGTTCCATGTGGAACTATAGGACTTAATGTTTGCCTTTCTGGATTTTGGACTGGTTTTGGTCCCAGTGGTTTGCATCATGCTATGTATACCTTTTGAAATGGTGATGTTTATCTTATGTCTTTGAATGTAACCCTTCTTATGCTTTTATAGATATCTCCCATTTGCAGCCTGTGGGTTGAATGCTCCTACTTGCCTGGACTACACTGAGTAAAGAAGAATCACCTTGGGTCACAAATAAAATACATAAGATAGATAATATATGTAAGAACCAAAACTTCCTTTTCTTTGACATTTATTATCATAAGAGTAATCCTTTAATATTTAGTATACTGCCCTCATACTATTTCACAATCTTCCTTATAAACAGGTCATTTAAAATATTTTAAAATATACTTATTAGGAATGGGAATTTAAACTTACTATTTCTTTCTGTTCTCTTGGAAAAGAAGAAAATAAGCACTGTTCTTATGCTCCAGATGCTAGAATAGAAGCAAAATTCACAAACAAAAATTATCATTAGAATAAGTTCATTAGAAACCTTGTAACATGAAAATAAATATATATTTCCAATTAGAGCTAGATATACTGTTTCTTTGTATGCACTGAAAATAAAAAGCACCACTTTTAAAAAGTATCAGAAGTCTGAGCTTTAAAAAGAGGAGTTCCCAAACTAAAATCCATGGACTTTCTAAAGGCCACCCCCCTTAATTGGTGAACTGCCTTTGTTGTACCTGAGCACATTTCTCTAGAGAATCCATTGCTTTTATGAATTTCAGAGAAGGGGTTTATGAAGCCCCTAAAAGATTGACAACTATTATACAATACCTCCTAAGTAAGTATGAACTCCAAAAATTTTTCTTATCTATTCCATACATGAAGGGGAAGTACTTTTTTCTCTTACAAATGTAACCACATTATACAAATGTAAGTTGCTACTCCTTCCCTACCACTTAACACTGGAAGGAATCTTCTCTATTCAATAAAATATCTGAGTGAAGAAATAACACAAACTCACCTTCAAATAAATCCCTGACAAGAAAATTCTGCAAAATATCTCCATCTAAAATTGTTATGGAAATAATTCTTTTTTATTAAGTTTATCAGTACATTTTAGATATACATAATAATATTCCTCATGGGAAATTTGTACCTTATATATTTTGATTCCTCTTTTTTCCTAATCCCATCTCTTCCCTTGAACTCATCTTCCTCTCCCTATTTACAAAGTTTTGTTTCTACTTTATCCTTTATAGCAGTTTTTCCATTTTCCTTCCTTCCTTCCCCCTTCTACTATCCTAGATCTTCTTTGCTTTTGAACAATTTCTTCCCAGTTTACAACATCTATTGTACATTTTAGTTCATATTTATTCTTTCAGTATACAAAAATAATTCCATAGACCACATATTAGTAAGACATCAAATGCTACTGAATTAAAAGAAGCTCAAAAAATAATCCTAACCACAAACTTAAAGGCTACCTCTCAAATACACATAACAAAATATTTATTCCTCCATAAAACATCACAGAATATACAAATATTACTCAACTCTTACATAAAAATGCTTTGTTTCTAGATATAAGCTGAGAATGTAAGTATGTATTGCCCTTTCAGGATATCAGTGTGCAAGGCAGTCATTAGTGATTCCTTACTCAGATCTTTGTGTAGCTCTCCCCAATGTTCCTCTCTGTGACCAAGAATATATGACAGAAATGATAGGATATGGCTTTTTAGATAACATGATAAAAGACTAAAGCTTTCCTTTGAAACCTCTTTCACATGCTTTGCTGTCTTGGCTTACCCACTCTGAGAGAACAGAGCTACCATGACATGACCGCAGGGAAATCCACAGAAAGGCCTGCGTCTTGATAACTCAGGCAAGAACTGAAACCTATTAACAATTGTATCAGCATATGTTTATGTATGTGTCCACTTAACATCAGATTCAAGTAAACTTAGCCAAAATGTATAAGATTACAACAGATGTTACCTTTTTATTTGAATTCAGAACTCATTTTGGAACTCACTCTGGCAGCATTTATGATTCCTAGGATTATGCAAAGAAAAATGAACCTAAACACTGACTCACAAGGCATGCCCTAATGAAAATAAAAAGACTTCTATGAAAGAAAGCAGAATGAGGAACTGTTTGTTGGTGCTGCAAAAAAGAAAGGAAGTGACTAGCAATGAGCAGAAGACAGGAAAACAAAAGAAAAGACTTCTGCAATGACTATCTGCTGACTGCAAATTTAGTAAAGCCTTAGAAAGCCTCTATAGCTCTTGCCAACAAATTAACTACAATTTATACAGGAATGAATAACTGAGACAGAACCACCCAACTATGTGCTATATAATATTTCTACTCTTCAGGAACTGTGGAACATAATAAACACTTGTTTTAAGCCAGCAGTTCTCAACCTGTGGGTCGTGACCCCGGTGGGGGTCGAATGACCAAAACACAGGGGTCGCCTAAAGCCATCGAAAAATGTTATTTATTTGAATTACAATTTTGAAGTAGCCACCAAAATTATTCTTTGGTTTGGGGTCACCGCAACATGAGGAACTGTATTGCAGGATCATGGCATTAGAAAGGTTGAGAACCACTGTTTTAAGTTATTTAAAGTTCTGGGGCACGAGATAGCTCAGCAGACTAAGTGTCTGCTTAGGCAAGCACAGGGTCTGGGGTTTGAGCCCTGGCAATACATGCTGCACCAGCCCTGTCCCTGGGCATACTGAGCTGGCCACTGAGACCAGGCATGGAAGCACAGACCCATAATCCCAGCACTAGGGAGGCTGAAAACAGAAGGATCAATAGGAGTCCAAGCTGCTTATAGAGACCCTGTACCAAATACATTAAAAAAAAAAAAAAATACTAGGCCGGGCGTGGTGGCGCATGCCTGTAATCCCAGCACTTAGGAGGCTGAGGCAGGAGGATCGGTGCGAGTTCAAGACCAGCCTGGGCTACAAAAGTGAGCTCAAGGCCACCTAAACTGCACATCGAGACCCTGTCTCAAAAAGACAAAAAAAAAAAAAAAAAAAAAAAAAAAAAAAAAAAAAAAAAAAAAAAAAAAAAAAACCTTAGACCAACTTCTGTATTAATAAAGTAATATAAAATTCCTACAGTTTAAGAAAAAAAGATGTTGAGACTCTATAAAATAAACCGATATCTAATAATAAGTGTTTTCAAAACATAACTCTATACTAAAAGATCTTTACATAGTTAAAAAGAATATATTTCATCCTGCTGCTTGGACAATTTACAATAATTTTTTTTTAAAGTGACCTCAACCTAAATAACATTCCTAAATTAACTCAAAGTGGATTAAAACCTAAATATAAAAAGCAAATAAAAAAATTAAAAGCACCGGGCCCGGCAGGATGGCTCAGCAGTCTAAGGTGCCTGCAGACGTCTGCAGGGACTGTGGTTCGATCCAGGGCACCATATGCTGCACCAGCCCTGCCCTCAGGGCATGCTGAGCCAGCCAAAAAAAAAATAAATAAACAAACAAAAAATTAAAAGCATGCAAAAATGTAGAAGAAAATCATCCAGATTTACACCTAGGCAAGAGATTCTGAGACTTGACAAGAAAAATAGTCAATAAAAAGAAAAACTAAAAAACTAGATCTCATCAAAATTACAAACACTTCAGCTAAGTTTGATGGACATGCCTGAAATTTCAGTATTCTGGGAGACTAAGACAAGAGAATCACAACTTCAAGTCCCCAATCTGAGCAACTCAGCAATACCTTGAAAACTCTCTAAATTAAAAACATTTGTTTAGCAAATAAAACTCTGCTAAGAGAATGAAAGGTAAGCTAGACTGGAAAAAATCTATTTGCAAACCATATAACCAAGAAAGAACCTGTACCTAGAACATATAGTTAGCTCTTTTTCAAATTCTTCAACTGCTGATTCAACCACAAATTAAACAGTTGTGAGAAAATGTTTTTACACAGAACACATATAGAAAAATTTTAATCCTGTTTTCCCCCTAAACATACATACAATGTAAGTACTTACAAAGCATGTTACATTACAGTATGTATTAGAATTAACCTAGAGGTTTATATATAAATTATACAGGAGGATATACATAGGTTATATCCAGATGGTCATTTGATTCAAGAGACTTGAGCATCAGCAGATTTTGGTATACTAGTTTGGGACAAAGTGGGTAGATAACTAATCCCCCACAGTTGCCAAAGAATCAAGAGATGACTGTATAAAGACAATGGGCCTCGCAGGATGGCTCAGCGGTCTAAAGTGCCTGCTTAGGAAAGCTTAGGCAGATGCAGGGACCGCAGTTTGATCCTCAGCACCACATGCTGCAACCACCCCTGCCCTCAGGGGAGGCTGAGCTGGCCATAAAAATAAATAAATAAACAACCAATTAAAAAAAAA
Organism: Myocastor coypus; assembly: GCA_004027025.1. Lineage (NCBI taxonomy): Eukaryota > Metazoa > Chordata > Mammalia > Rodentia > Myocastoridae > Myocastor > Myocastor coypus. The sequence continues at coordinate 42,161 of PVJA010014891.1, forward strand.
AAAAAAAAAGAACTGACAAAATTAACTATAAAAATAATCTAATTAGAAAAATTAGACATAAGGCATAATAACATTCACTGACGAGAATATATAAATGGCAAATTTTTTTTAAAAGTCATTAACCATTAGAGAAATAAAAATTAAAACCGCAATGATATCACTACACACCTATCAAAATAGTCGAAATTAAGAAAAAAATAATGACAGAGCTCAGTATAGTCAGTATATGCCTATAATCCCAGCACCAGGGAGGTTGAAACAGGAGGATTATTGTGAGTGTAGACCAACCTGGGCTACACAGTGACTTCAAGGCCAACCTGAACTATACACTGAGACTCTGTCTCTAAAAGCAAAGACAGAACAAACAAAAAATATTAATAGCTGATCTTAGTTATTACAGTGATAACTACCTATAATTTCCAAGCCTTGGGAGACTGAGATAAAGGTATCTCAAGTTGAATTCAGCCTGGAAAACTTACTAACCTATTAAGATCCTGTCTCAAAATAAAAAAATAAAAAGGGCTAAGGGTGTATGTAACTTTGTGGCATAAATTCCTAGGTTCAACCACAGTATTGTTAAAATAAAATAGTTGCAACATTAGATGCTGGCAAGGATGCAGAGAAATTAGTTCATTCACACATTACCCAATGGAAATGTGAAACAGTGCTCTGAAAAGTTTAGCAATTTGTTAGAAAACTAACCATGTACTTATCACATCCCAGAATTTGTATTCTTAGGCATCTATCAAAGAAATGAGGGACTGGAAAGATAGCTCCATGGCACAAGTGCCTGCCTGCCAAGTACAAGGTCGTGAGTTCAAACCCTAGTCCAGAAAAAAAAAAAAAAAAAAAGAAATGAAAACATGTTCATGCACAAATTTGTACAGATATATTCACAGCAGCCTTCTCTAGTAATTGCCAAAAAAGTAGAAACAATACAAATGTCCTTCAATGGGTGAATGAATAAATGAACTGTAGACATTAAGAGCACTATTGCACAATAAAAAGGAAAAAACTACTGGTACACTGAATAACTTAAGAGGAATCTCAAAAATACACTACAGCATTGGCATATACCTTAGTCCCATCTATTAGAAAGGCTGAGTAGTCCCTCTACTCAGAAGTATCAATTGAACCCTAGAGGTTGAGATGAGCCTAGGAAACTTAGTATGATCCACATCTCAAAAATAAGAAATGGTGGCTTAGCATGCAGCTCAGTGACAAGGAACTTCCCTCATTTGCAAAAGACCTTATTTTGATCTCCAACACAAGAGAAAGAAAATACATACAGCGAATGGAGATTATAAATATATGAAAAATATACATAACGAATGAAAAAGCCAATTTCAAAAGTTTATACACTTTGAGATTCCATTTTGTAACATTCTTGAAATAATAGCAAAATTCTTAAATAACAAATAGATTAATCAATGGGGTTAAAAATGAGTCACAAAGAGGAGGGTAGATATGGCTATTAAAAAAGAGAGTAACAGGGCCTGGCGGGATGGCTCAGTGGTCTAAAGCACCTGCTTAGGAAAGCTTGGGCGACTGCAGGGACCACAGTTCAATCCCTGGCACCACATGCTGCGCAAGCTCTGCCCTCAGGGCACGCTGAGCCAGCCATAAAAACAAATAAACAAACAAACAAAAGTTCTGAAACAAGAAAAAAATAAATAAATAAAATAAAAAATTCTTTTAAAAAAAGAGAGAGTAACAAAAAGCCTATTGTGATGAAACATTTCTGGACCTGAATTGTGGGGTCATTATATAAAGCAAAACAAACACACATGATAAATGCAGAGAAATATAAAATGTATATAGAGGGCTGGGGAGATAGCTCAGTAGAATAAGCGTTTACCTGGCAAACACAAGGACCTGAGTTCAATCCCCAGTCCCATCAATAAATAAATAAATAAATAAATAAATGCACATAAATTCATGTCTGTGGAAGTGTAATGCTGAACTGTCAGTTTGCTGGTGGTGATACTTTACTGTAATCATTCAGGATGTTATCATTGGGGGAGGCTACAAAAGACACATGTAATCTACCTGTGTATTTTGGTTTTGCAACTTTATACAATCTATTATTTTAAAACTAGTGGAGATTGTTTAGAGGATTTTTTTTAATTTTTTTTTTTCTTGTTTCAGAACCTTTGTTTGTTTATTCACTCACTTTTATGGCCAGCTCAGCCCGCCCCAAGGGCGGGGCTGGCACAGCATGTGGTGCCAGGGATGGAACTGCAGTCCCTGAAGCCACCCAAGCTTCCCCAAGCAGGCGCTTTAGGCCACTGAGCCATCCCACCGGGTCAGAGGATGTGTTTATAATGAAGACATTAGCAGGAACATCTATGTATCAAATAGCAAAGAATCAACTTTCACAAAGTAAAACTAAAATAGGGTAAAGTGTAAATACATTGTGTTCTTAGGTTCTAGAAAATCTATATAATATAGGCAATTCTCCTTGATAATACTGTATACTTGAAAAAAAAACAACACATGAAGTGTTTACGAAACATACAAGTGACCAAACAGCATGCCATCAAAAAGGATCTCAATAAATAGAAAGGACAGCATCATATTCGCTGAAGGTGATAAAACAAATCCAGAAAGAACAAGTAAGATACAAAATAAATAAACATATATACTTGCCACCTGGAAATAACTTTTAAATTATAAACATCTCTCTCAAAAAGAGAATATCTAGAAAACATCTAAAGTAAATCAAGACGTGTGATATAAAACTAAAGCAATATTCAAGAAGTTTCAGTCTCAAATATATATATTATAGATATACATATACATGTGTACATATATAGTACACTGGGTATACTATGCTAGTAAATGAAAAATGAAATAGATATATTAAGCTATTCAGTTTGACAAGAAGGAAACAAGAATAAAAAGCAGCAATTTCTCATAGCTAATTCTTTGGAGAAAAAAATATTTCAATAGGTAATAAAAACAATGATAAAAAAAAGTAAACATACAAATAAAAAATAAAGCAATAATCATAAGGCCCCAGGGCACAGATATGAGTCACCCAGGTCCTTTGCCAATTTTGTAACAAGGCTGGCCTTTATTCCAGCTTCTAATACCTTGTTACTCATTTATATTTGTGACCACATCAGAACTGTTTGTTGCAAGCATGTTTCTACCAACATTCTCATCATAGCCAATTAAGTAATCTCTAAAAGTTTTAGAATTTTGCAGTGGTTTTCAGCCTTTCTAATGCCGTGACCCCGCAATAGTTTCTAATGTTACGGTGACCCCAAACCAAAAAATAATTTTGGTGGCTACTTCAAAACCGTAATTCCAAATAAATAACATTTTCCGATTGCTTTAGGCGACCCGTGTTTTGGTTGTTCAACCCCCACTAGGGTCACGGCCCACAGGTTGAGAGCCACTGCCCTACAAGTATTTTCTTCTGAGCCCTCACCAGAATACCCCTTAGCTCTCCATTAGTGGCAATACAGGCCTTTTCCAAGGTTTACTTCGAAACCATTCCAACTTCTACTCATTAATAGTTTGAAAGCAAGCTCCACATTTTCAGGTATTTGAAACAGCAATAATCCCATTCTTGGTACCACTTTTTCTGTCTGAGTCTGAGTTGCTACAACTATTTTTTCCATCACTAGGCACTAACCTAATATCTAACAAATTGTAAATGTCTCATATTTAGTGAGTTAAGAGATGACAGACTCGGGCCAGTGAGATATAGCTCAGCAGTCTAAAGTGCCTGCTTATATAAGCTTAGCCAGGTGCAAGGAACCCCAGTTCAATCACTGGCACCACATGCCATACCAGCCCCACCCTCAGGGTGGGCTGAGCAGGCAGAAAAAAAGAAAAAAAACAAGAGACACAGCTTCAATTGACATCTATAAGCTATCTAATACCAAATTTATACATCCATCCAAATTTCTCTCCTAAGCTTATTTCACTCATAAGTTAACACCCACTTGTCAAACATCTGAAAAACAGTCTCAGTAGGGTCACCAAATCTGTACTTTCTCACACTGTTCTCTAAATACATGAAGAATGTTACCACCAACCAAATTTCTCAGCTTGGTACAAAACTTGAGTTTTATATTTGATATGATTCTCCCCTCTCATACCATATCCAATCAACCATTAAAAATTTCCATGTTGCTGGGCGTGGTGGCGCACGCCTGTAATCCCAGCACTTGGGAGGCTGAGGCAGGAGGATTGGTGCGAGTTCGAGACCAGCCTGGGCTACAAAAGTGAGCTCAGGACCAGCCTCAACTGCACAGCGAGACCCTGTCTCAAAAAGAAAAAAAAAAAAAAAAAAAATTCCATGTTACCTTAATTTTATCTTCTTAATCATTTTATTCTATTTCATTCAATCTATCTCTTTTAATATCACCTTAAATACAAATCTTTTTTTTTTTTTTTTCTCATCAACTATAATAACCTTTTAGGAAAAGGGCTATAGCTCAGTGACACAAGAGTTTAATTCCTGGTACCCAAAAAGAAAAAAAAAAAAAAAAAGACCTTTTAACTTCCTACTGTTCTCCCCTAATTTATTCCCCAGGCAGTACCCTCAGCAGCTATAGTATCTTCCCCATCAA
>PVJA010014892.1:5952-38089 GCA_004027025.1 Myocastor coypus
TTTTTTTTTTTTTTTTTTTTTTTTTTTTTTTTTTTTTTTTTTTTTTTTTTTTTTTTTTTTTTTTTTTTTTTTTTTTTTTTTTTTTTTTTTTTTTTTTTTTTTTTTTTTTTTTTTTTTTTTTTTTTTCTCATGTGTTTTGATACCTTGTGATATTTGGTATATCTATTACCTATTTTTGTTCTATAATATTTTTATTCATTTATCTGGATAATTTAGGGTATTTCCATGTCTTGACTATGGTGAATAATACTACAATGAACATGGAATGGAATTATATTTTTGAAATCCTGACTTAAATTCTTTTGGGTCCATAGTGACAAGTGTGCTTGTAGTTAGTTCTACTAGCTAAAAAATATCTGGTGGAATATTTTGTTTAGTCTGTGTGCTCTTTTTATGAGTATAATATTTTTTAAAATAATTTTTTATTTTTTTTTCTTATTTCAGAACTTTAGTTTGCTTGTTTATTTATTAGTTTTTATGGCCGGCTCAGCCTGCCTGGAGGGCAGGGCTGGTGCAGCTTGTGGTTCTAGGGATCGAACCACGGTCCCTGCAGCTGCCTAAGCTTTCCTAAGCAGGTGCTTTAGACCACTGAGCCATCCTGCTGGGCCTTATGAGTATAATATTTAGAGTATTCTTAATAGAATGCATTATGCTTTTAAAGTTCCTCTTCATTTCACATACACAGTTGCAAGCACTCTGTAGTAACTCAGTGACTCCATCAGATGCCCCATCATCCTGCTCTACTACTAGTCTCTCCAATGCATTGAATATTCATGTGAAACCTACCCCTCTACAAATCCCTCATCTGCCTTGTCAGGTGTGAGGAGTTTTACCATCAGCCTAATTCCTTTTCTTTTTGACATTTCCAGATCCTCCTGAAAATGTGTAATCAGATGGTGGCACCTAAGCCTTTTTCCAGAGTATCCATGAATTTATGATAATTATTCAACAAACTGATGAGATTTTTTTTAGTGAAAAAAGTGGTAAATACTTTTGTCTCAACGCAGAAGTAGCAAATTGGTATTTCACTTAGTTCTGTCTTCCAAAATAAAAGTAAATGATTCTCTCTATAAATCTACATAACTACAATGGGGATGTCTCATAAACATATTGAGTGTGTTCTCTTTGTTCATTTATTATTATTTTTGCTTCTCATTTGAAAAGTTTGAAATACTCTACAATACTTTAACTTCTGAATTTCTGTTTGTTACAAAGAAATAGGCATCTCCTTTGATTCATAAATAAGGTGCACAACTCTTGTGATGTTTCCGATTAATCTTTAGCAAGGCATGAAATTTAATCTATTCAGCATGATAAATAGAATTGATGAGTTCTGTTTGGCTATATGACAAGGCACAAAAGTGTTTCAGACATTAGTCTATGTGAAGAGCTGTATATTGCCTCGTGCAGTATTTGGGTTGATGATTGTGTAGGTCAGTGTTTCACAAGAGAAAAAGACATAACAGAAGATACAAAGATGTGTAAGAGGGATGGCCAGATAGCTGAGTGGACTAAAGCACCTGTTTAGGCAGAATGCAGGGACTGGGGTTCAATTCCCAGCACCATCAGCTGTGCTGCCCCTGCCCCCAGGACACTCTGAGAGTATAGTTGAGACTGGTGTGGTGGTGCGCTCCTGTAAATTCAGTGCTTGGGAGGCTGAAAACAGGAGGATCACTATGACTCCAATCTACATATTGAGACTCTATAGACCTTGTACTAAATGCATACAAAGAAAGAAATTCATATGGATGTATAAGAATTTATACAAGATGGCCTTATAATGGTCACGTGCACAGTTGGATGAGGAAACACGCAGTGGGTATTTGCACACAAGAAACCAAAGGATTTAGTCAGAGGTCTGCAGCTCACTGTAGTGTTCTGCATAAGTCCATATCAGGAGGCCAATGGGTCTGTAATGGAAGACTGAAGAGTCTATGACACAAGCTGAGCAGTCTACACTGGAAGCCAGGAGATAACATCTGACATGAGAGTGAAGATTGGAGCTCCTCCAAAGAAACAGAAACTGGTCCATATTTCCTTATTTTCCCCTTTATGTAAGTAGGGGGGACTGCTGATATGATTTAGTTAAGCTTCTCTTAACTAAACTTCTCACATTAAAACAATCACTCAACCATTACAGTGATATTCCATTAAGTTACCCTTAACAAATGTCCACATTTATGAAAGAATTTACTGGAAACTTAATGAATTTATTATATTACCTTTTAATCTTAATTTTTTTAAAAAAATTAGATAATAGTATTAATGGACTTAATACATACATTTCATTGAGTCCATTTATTCAGAATTTCATCATTAAAGTATACCAAATGAAGTGGCAGAATCAAAGATGAAATGGTTGCATATTTGGGTAAATATTTTGAATTTAAAACTGAGATTATAAAAATTGTTGGTATCTAATAAAAAGGAATGTTCCTCACATATATTTGTAAATAGGTAAGATTAGCCATCTAGAGTTTTCCTTTGTATATGCAAGAGTTTAGTTATCATTAATCAAAAACACATTTGTTTCTTTCTAATAACATACAAGATACTGTGATAAAAAAGGAAAGATTTCACAATCAAATGAATGAAGAAATGAAAAATTAAGCCAGATACTGTACTAGAATGTTGTGTGCTGAAAAAGAATTAAGAACTGGATGTTAAGGTGCAGAGAAGAACGAAAATTTATCTGACTTGATTGGAAAAAGGAAGAAAAATTATTTCAGAGAAGATGATGTTTGAATTAAGTCTTTAGTTTGGCTTAACATTAACTGGGCACATAAGAAAGAGAAGAATAACAAAGGTGGAGAAAATACTACAACATGGAATTGTGTTTCCAAGGTCATGGTGCCCAATGGGATATTATAAGAGTTTGAACTAAGGTAGTGACATTAAACTGGAAAGCTACTTCATGGATCAATGTACTTTGGGTGACTGATGTGTAGAGTGCATCATTGAAGAAGTTTATGGCACTTTCCACTTCTGGATTATGTGATAATATGTATGCTGGGATGATTTCTCATCGTAGGGAATATAGAAGAGTGGGCATTTGGAGAATAGCATAAATGCCATATTGAAGTGCTTTTTTGAGATGTCTATAATGAATTGAAGGGTGTTAAGCAGCTAGATATTTGACATTGTGGCTATTTGACACAGAAAGAGGTCAGAACTGCAAGTATAGAGTTAGGAAAATTTTTTATTTCAGGATTTTAAAAATCATACCTATAAAGCATTGTCAGGATAGGTACAAATTTACTTCTTTTGGAAATCCTGGCTATGGTCAAAACTTGTATCTAGTATCATCATCTGCCATTGAAAATAAAAAGTTAGTACTCAAAGATTGTTCAACAGGGCATCCTTAAATTAGTGTCTCCAGGAGTCTTCTGAGGAGTAGGCATTCCAGAAACATAGCCTATGGAAAGACATTGGCTAGAGATTGATATGACTGAATATCAGTGCTGAGAAAATAAAAAGTGAGAATTAAAAATCAAGTTATATTTGACCCAGCAACCAAGCAACGCGCAAGAGTTGCTGGGTCAACCCATTTCTGGGCCAGAAACTCATTTGACCAAGAAACCAGGCAAAGTGTCTGAGGTGGACCGTCCTAGGACCACCAGAAACTCATTAGACCCAGCAACCAGGTCCTGCGTGTGAGTGAGACCGCTCTGGTACCTCCAAAATCTCTTAACCCAGAAACCAGTCCCACCTAGTAAAAACACCCCGGGCCCGCTGGAAACTAATTTCACCCAGCAACCAGGCCTGACCTGTGAGTGAGACCACCCTCGGCCCACCAGAAACTTATTATTGAGCAGCAAAGCCCAGCATGTCAGTGGAACTTCGTCCATCAGACAGGCCCAGTATGTAAAACTGCCACAGAACTCCTTGCAGAGAGACCACAGACAAAACCTATCCCACTAATCCAGGAGCAGAACGTCTTGCTAGAGTGGCAGATCAGGTTTGCCTCCAAGGGCTGCAGCAGGCAGTGGAGTTCAGCAGCCAGACTCAAGCCACACCCTCCTAGACAAGTTGGAACTTGGAAGATTCAGATCTGGTGCTAAGGTAAGACCTCTACCAAAACTCTACACCAAATCACAAAACAGGGCTGTACAAAATGACAAAGAGAAGGAGCAAAATGTGCTCTCAGGCTCCCAAACCACCCAAAACAAATACAGGAGACAATAGCATAGAAGAAGTTGGAAATCACACACCTGAAATCTCTGACATAATAGCATCTGAAATAAAGAAACAACTGCAGAAAGGTATAGAGCAAATCAGATCAGAAAAAAATTTCTGAGGTAAAAAAAGAAACAATACCTATAACAAAAGAAGTACTAAGTGCTTCTAAAGAAGATACTTATTTAAAAAATAGAGGAGAATAGAAAAATGATGGAATCCTTGAATGAGCAATATAGGAAAGTAATAGAATGCATGAAGCAGATTCAAAGTGCTATACAGGAACTTAAAACATCAAACACAAGCTGGAAAACCTGTCTCAATGAAAGTGAGAATAGACTTTCCAATATTAAAGACACAATTTCAGGTAGTGAAGAGGTAAGGAAAGATCTCTTAAAAATAACTAGGATGAAATAAAAAATAATTCAATATCTGCAAGATGAGGCCAAAATGAACAATGTAAGACTAATAGGCATCAATAAAATAGAAGGAAAATAGGGGGAATGGGAAGATAGCTCAGTAGAATAAGTGCTTGCCTGGCAAACACAAGGACCTGAGTTCAATCCCCAGTTCTGCAAAAAGAAAACAATAATAATAAACAAACAAACAAACAAATAAATAAAAGAATAAAGGAGTCTGTACAAATGACATAAGAAGAATATGGATAGAAATAATAGCAGGAAATTCCCCAAGTATGGGGAAACAATTTGACATTCAGGTAACTGAAGCATATAGGACTCCAAATAACATCAACCCAGCTAAAACTTCACCCAGACATATAATAATCAGGATTCCAGTAATTCAACACAGGAACAGTATACTAAAAGCTGCAGGAGAAAAGAAACAGATCGTATTTAAAGGAAAACCCATCAAAATAACAGCAGATTTCTCTTTACAAACCATAAGTCAAGAAGAACATGGAGCAAAGCACTTCAAGTTTTGAAAAAAAAAATCCAACCCAGATTGCTATACCCTGCAAGACTCTCTTTCACGTTCAATGGAGAAGTGAAATACTTCCAAGATGAAGAATAACTAAAGAATTTCATGACAAAGCCAAATATGCATAGTTTACTAAAAGATATCCTAGAGAGGGATCAAAATGACCACAACTCCATGAAGAAGAATAGAAAGAATCCATCAAATAGGGCGAACAATTAAACACAGGAGAAAAAGCGGTATATAACAACAGTCTTTCAACTATCCTTTTGTATGCAGCAGCAGAATATGTACATCAGCATATTCTACAAATGGACTTTTCCTGCCTGCTATGGGTCATGATACTGTCTGGGTCTAAAGGATGAATATCAAGAAAATAGCAGTAGCTCAGTCCCACAAGTGACACCTGGCCATCAGTAAGCATCATAGACACTGTCCATGTACATGACATACTAGAACTTTGTGTAATATCCTATCGCCAAACCGTTAGAAGTTCTGCTCATATATTTACCATTCCTGTGTTTATGTTATGTTTTATTCTTTGTAATTCTTTACTTCCATGGAAACTTTTTCTTAGTTGATATTCTTTTATGTATTAAGCAATTTAAATACTGAGAGAGTACTCTGAATTAATTACAGATTCATACATATGATACATGACATGCTGGCCTCTAAGTTGGACTCATGATTTGAATTTTGGAATATTGTTTTGAAATACTTAATTTACTACTAATTAATTATTAATTTTCTGAATATTGTTTAATTATACTTTTTGTTTTATTATTCATACTATATCTATGACTTACAATCTACTTATAAGATATGGCAAGATACTTTCTCCTAGTATTAGAAACTTTAAAAAGAAAAAAATACATACATACATTTATATGAGAGTTAGGATAGATATACAGCTACTTTGTCTTAGTTCATTCAGAACAAAAGTTTCTACTAATAATTTTATACAAGATAGCAAGTCTGCATCTTGTCCTCTGAATAACTACTATGAAGACAAAAATATGCATGCTATTAATTATTGTAACTTTCCTACTAACTTGTTTTAAAACTGTTTCATTAATATTTATCTTTTTTCTCATTAAAATGTATAAAAATACAATAAAAATGTAATTATATGTGTACTGGGAATATAAACTAATAGAGCCACTATGAAAATTAGTATAGCAATTACTCAAAAACTGAACATAGAAATACCATTGGATTCAGTTTTATCACTCTTTGTTATATTTTCAAAAGAATTACACCATACTATAATGATGCATACAGGGCTGGCCAAATAGCTGAGCAGAATAAAGCACCTGCAAGCAGCCACAGGGTCCTGGGGTTCGATCTCAAGGCCTGCCTTACCGGTTCTGCCCCCAGGGCATGCTGACACACAATTGACACTGGTCATGGTGGCACATGTCTGTAACCCCAGCCCTTGTGAGGCTGTAAACCAGCAGATCACTACAAGTCCAGTCTAAGTGCGAGATCCTCAACACCCTGTAGGCCCTTCCCTAAAAAAATTAATTAATTGATTATATAGTGTAATGATATACACATACCCATATTCATAGCAGCTCAACTCATAGTAGCTTAGTTGTGGCGGCATCTTACATTACTGTCAGCAGATGAATAAAGAAAAGTGGTATATAACATAAAGTATATTATTTCGCTATGAAAAAGAATAAAATTATGTCATTTGTAGTAAAACAGACAGAAAAGGAGACCACAAGTTAAATGAAGAAGGTCAGTCACAGAAAGTTAAATATAATGTATTTACTCTTATATGTGCCATACAGAAAGAGAGAAGAGAGGGAGGAAGGGAAGGTGAGAGAAAGAGAGAGAGAGAGAGAGAGAGAGAGAGAGAGAGAGAGAGAGAGAGAATGTAGATTTTAGAGATGGGGAAAGAGGTCAAGGGTGGGAGAAAAAGAGAGGTTATATGGATAAAAACAATGGAAATATATTATGTACACGTACCAGTATATCAACATAAACTTCATTGTTCTGTATTACTAATATGCAACAATTTTTTTAAAAAAAAGAGAGCAGGTGATATACATGAATATCCATAGCAGCATTATTTATAATAGTCAAAACAGAAAACAATTCAAGTGTTCACTGGCTGACAGATGGGTAAACAGAGCAAGATATATCCAGTCAGTGGATTACCATTCAGCAATTAAATGGAGGGAATTACTGACACATAAAATAACTTGGATGAAACTTGAAAACATTAAGCTAAGTGAAGAAAGCCAACCTCAAAAGACGACCAAATTTATCCTTCCATTCATGTGCAAATTTGTCTGAACCAGCAAATCTAGAAAGACAGAAAATAGATCAGCATTTTGTTATGGCTTGTCAAGGGGAATAGAACTGGGAGAGCGAGACATGAGAGGTCGGTTCTCAAACTGAAAGGGGAGGCCTGGGAAGATAGCTCAGTAGCATAAGCGCCAGCCTGGCAAGCACAAGGTCCTGAGATTGATCTCCAGCACCAAAAACAAAACAGCAACAATAGACTATAGGCGGTTTCTTTTGGACATGATGGCATGTTCTAAAATGATTATGGTAAAGATTGAATGTTACACTAAAAAACACTAAATGAGTGAATTGTATGGTGTCTGAGTTAAATTGCAATAAAATTGCTATATCAAAGTTTTTCTATCATATCTCATACGTGAATATTTCCATAACTATTAATTGAATGTCTATCTGATAAAAACAATTAATATGTATCCATAAGACCAATTATTAAGTGAGGAAAACAAGTTGCACTATAATGCATATCCTAGGAAATTATTTTATAAAAAGAAACACAAATGTAAGATATAAATGTATACTTTATATGCATATAGCTTATGTGGAAAATAAACACACTGCTTTCAAAAAGGAGTAAGAATGGGGAACAAGTCAACTGTTGGCTTTATAAATAAATGTCTTGACATATATTACATACATAAGCAGATTATAAGGGCTGGCCAGATAGCTCAGCGGACTAAAGCCAGGGACTAGGGTTCAGTCCCAAGCATGCCATGCGAGCCCCATCTCTGGGGTGCTCTGAGACAACAATTGAGACTTGGTGTGGTGGTGCACTCCTGTAATCCCAGTACTTGAGAGGCTGAAAACAGGAGGATCACTAGAGGTTTGATCTGTATACTGAGACCCTGTACTAAACACATTAAAAATAGATTACATTGTATATATTGAAATTTAATACAAAATATATATATATATAACAAAACCAAATGTAGTTCCAGACCTTCAGCTTCCTTATAGGAGAGATAGCTTGTGTCTGTGGCCTTCACTGAATGCCCATTCAATTCTGTATTGAACAGAGCATTATCCATGCTTAAAACTGGAGAGAAAAGCAGTTCAAAAAGCCATAGTAGGACATGTGGACATTCTAAATGTTTCATTTTATTTTATTTTACATTGACAAACAATTTTTGATAAGTACTTTCTCTGAGCCTGAACTTTACATTTATACTCTAATTTATACCCTCAAAACAAATCTAGAAGGTAAGTGTTCTTATCTTCACTAAACATGAAGAGATTCTCAGACACAGATAACTCACTCAAGGATACACAGTTGAAATTAGAACAATCTCAACAAGCTTCATATGTCAGAGACATGTGTAATCATGCATGTGTTCAAAATAGAGACTCCAGCACCACTATAAAGAAACTGGATAAATGCCAGCCAAATAGCTCAGTGGAATAATGTTCCTGCAAACAGGCACAAGGGCCAAAAGTTCAATCCCTAGGTCTGATGTGCCGACCTGCCGCCGGGGTGTGCTGAGAGGACAATTGAGACTGGGCATGGTGGCAGGCATCTGTACTTCCAGCCCTTGTGATGAGACTGTAAACAGGTGGATCACTATGAGTCTGATCTAGTAGTGAGACTCTGAGCAACCTATACGCCCTTCCTTATAATGCAAAAAAAAGAAGGAACTGGATCTGCATAGTGGCGTACTTTGATAATAATGTGAAATATTCATGAGCCCAAAGAGGAAGAATTGGGATGGAAATTTAGTTCTTCAGGTTGGATAAATATGGAGGATTACATACTGAAAATATCAATGAGCATAGGGAACAGTCAAGTGTGGGAAATAGTCTGCAGTCCATGAGAATTTTGAGCAACAGGAAGTTCCATCTTATACCTTTGGGGGTATTTCTCAATACATGAGACTTTTATCTGAGGCTATGGAAACCAGATTTCCCAGATTTCAGAGAGCAACTTCAGTGATGGGGATGCACAAGAGCTCCATAGTCACATCTGCCACCATCAGTGTGACAATTTGCTCCCCACCTCGAGTTGAGGGTGAATACTAACACCAAATGTGCAGTGAGATTCTCACTAAGCCAGGGTAGGATTGAAACTGTCTTTATCTCTTGAGCTGTTAGCTTACAGCCAACAGTAAGCTGTGGAGCCAGCTTGTCCTGGGCCACAAAGAGCTGACTGTGCACATGCTTGCCCATGTCCACATTGAATTCTGTTATGTTGTTAGTTTGTAATCATGCACAATGGGACTACTTATACCATGGCTATGGGCAAATACTTCAAATCCGAACTTTTCTGAGGACTGCTTCTAGATTTTAACACAAATGGGAGACAGCAATGGAAACAATTTCAAGATTTTTCTTGTACCAAGGAATAAAGATGAGAGTGTAAGGAGACAGAAGATGGCATGGTATCCACTCCCTAATCTAATGTGTGGAAGGATAGTTTAACTATATGGAACGGGCAATGAAGCAGGAGTGGCAGGGAGCAAGCCACACTTTTTGGGTACCCAAGTTGTCATCTACAGAATGGAGTATATTTGATCACAGGTGATTTTGTTCATTTTGTAGAAGATAGCTTCAAGAGTGCAATAAGGACAGAAGGGAAAAAATAGCACCTTTCAACATTTTAAGGATGTCCCCAACCTATCTACATGTGACATTGCTTCTGACAGAGAGTATCACTAACAGTGCTACTGCCTGGCTGCAGTCCTCAAAATTTGCAACTTAAGACTGAGGTGGGCTCATTGCCATAGCTGTACAAAACACTTGTGGGGTCAGAAATAGTCAAAGTTGTCTGTAAGAAAGGCTGAAAATTTTGTGTCAGCATGTCGGAACTATGATATAGCTGCATATGAGGACTAAATATCATTTTTATCTCTTCTTATGAGATATGGAAAAAAGCATGGTCTCTGGTTCTGTTGTATGACTCCTGCAAATTCAGTTCATATTGTTCTGGGACAGATCCAATGGGTCTGATTTACATTTGACTGTGTAATAGACAGACTTCTAAGATGCTTCACGATGACCTCTAATCCTGATCTTCACATCATCATACAATCCCACCCTGTGAAGTGTGGGCAGGACGTAATGAGCTGCTTCTAATGAAAAGAATAAGGAAAATGATACAGCATCGCTTCAGTAGACTTCATTGCTTTTCAGCTTGCTTACATTAATAAAGCAAGCTAACATTTGGAAACCCCACATTCATCATAATGAAGGTAGTCTCAGCCACAGCCAATATGAGACTGGATCTTCAGTTCAAAGGCCTTTGAAGAAATTAATCCTGACAATAATTATGTGAATGATCATGGAAGGATATTCTTCCCAAGTTGAGCATCTCATAAGACCATAACTTTGGGTGACCATAGCCTTAATTGCAATGTAGTAAGAGTTCAAGAGTCAGAGAAACCATACATTTAAGCAATGCTTAAATTCATGACCCATATTGTGAGCTTGTAAGCTAGGTTTGAGTGTAGGTGTTATGTACCAATAAGTAACTATCAGCCTGGGGTTGAGATAACAGATGTTTGCACACATAATTTCAGATGTGTATTAACAATCATAAACCCCACTGTAAAAAATAAAAAGTTGTTAAAAGATTACAGGCTACTAAGATAACTTACATCCAGGGGTATAAAGCGATATAGTGACAAACAGACTTTGGCAATTCTGAGACCCACATTTGAAGTTATTCCAGTTGTATACTATCAGAGAATCAAAAGTAGATAAAGAGGAAAGATCAGGCAGTGTCCTATTGAAGTACAGACTTTTGCTCTCACAATTCATTGCACAGATACTGAGAGCATACTAATTCATTTAAAATCTGCAATAATGATTGCATGGTGGTTTTGTAAGGAAGGTACCAGGAAGTTAAACCGAGCCATTTTAAGTCATTAGAAGTAAGTGCCTTGAAATGGGTCTGTGATTTTAGGTAGCAAGCTTTCTCACTTCTCTGTAGCAAGTCAATTGTTTTGGTTGGATGAAAGTTCTGAGACATGAACTCTTGAAAAAGGAAGCATCTGATTGTGAAAACCAGGAGCTTCAGAAAACTGAAAAAGTGCAAAATTCAGCTCACCAAGATAGTTTTTTTATCATCCAGAAGCTACTATGCTGGTTGTCCTCCATGAAGAAGGAAAAAAATATAAAGCAAAACAAAATGAACCTTAGGCAGAGGGCACTGTTTTCTTCATGGCTAAACAAGAAAACCAAGGCATCCAGCAGGCGCTGTTCTAGAGAAGCTGATAAGAAACAACCTTAGTCACATGGTAGGCACATTTCCTCCTGGGACAAGAAGTGGGCTTCCTTGATGGCAGTTACTGAGCAGCTTCCGCTGCTAACCTAGAAGCCACAGATTTTGAGGTTCTGACACAAAGATGACTTGAAACTCTCCTGTTATAGAAAAGCAGCTTTCTAGAGCAGTGCTGTTCACGGAAGCATTTTGTGCCCCACACCCTGCCCCTTACCCGCTACATTTGACAATGTTTGAGAATTTGGGGTTGTCACATTGGCCAGTGCTACTGGCATGATGTGGATCGATGCCAGAGATTCTGCTAAACATCTAACAATGTGCAGAATAGTGTTCACCACACCAAAGCACTGTCCTTGCAGAAAGGGATGTGCTGTTACTAACTCAGACATCACCCTGAATAGCTCTAGGAAAAGAAATGCAAAGGGAAAGAGAGGGCATGTTGGTGAGTACAAGAGGGAGCATGTCCTGTGTCATTTTGTAGTGAAATGGATTCCTCAAAATGACCAAAAGTTGGTTCAGTGAAGTCTCTAATTGATATCTATCTCAAATTACTGAATTAATATATCTTGAAAATTCAGACATCTGGCTCATGTCTTGAGCCCATAAGTGAGAATTATGCCATAAAATTTAGAGTCTAAATAATCTTTCTTCTCATGCCTACAACATCTTCAATCAACAATTAGGATCATCAGGCACCTTGTAAAACACCTGGCCATCCATTTTTCTGCTTTCTAAATAGACACAGAAATATGGAAAACCTGAGGTGCTTCATTATGCGGCAGCAAAATTGATTCAATAAGAGCCCAGAAGCACAACCACTTTAACTTAACAGGTGCATTAGTATAATTTGAACTGCACAATAGCAAAGCCCAAAAGCTATTTATTCATTGACAGATATAAACAAGCCCAAGAAATTTAAAAAGAGAAGCTTTCCCAGAACAAAACTGAAACATGTGTCGAAGAAATAATATAATCTTACGGAAAAAGAATCCCACTGTACCTATACGACACAGAGAAGGAACAGTTTTTTTTAAAAAAATAAGCCATACCAGATTTACATGCTTGTGAAGTAGCTCAAAATTACCTATAAAGTGTGGATGGAATTTAATAAAAGCTTCTACAGTGAGGAAGAAGAAAATAATTCAATCTCATGTTCTTGAGAGATAAAAGGATTCACTTGTGATAGACTCCTGTTTGCTCTGCCACTGAGTTAATTTTGGAGGAATATATTTACAGCAGCAAGTAGCACAAGGCCCTGGAATTTTCATCGTAATATAAAAATATTTGACCTCTTGTGGAACTTGCAGTGCTTTTTAAGGGGACATTCTAAGGGATAGAGATTTGGGAAGTGGCCATCCTTTTATACCTTAAAGAATATGTTATCATTTTACCTGCATGCATAAAGAGAAGGCAAAATATTATGCTTGGTTCCATCTAAGAACCAGGCAATTAAGGTATAGTCAACTCTCATTATTTATTATAGTTATGTTTGTTAATTTCACCATGAACACAGAATTAGCTAATACTGATCCACTGCTCCTGGAGAAAACAACTGGTGGAGAACCTGCAAGCATCTGTCCACATTTCCATGGACCAAGTAGAACACCATTTAGTTTTAGGGGTTTGTTTAAATATCTTGTTTAATTAACATTGTTGATTTATTATCATTGAACTCAGCAGTACTTTAACTCACACCTGAGTGAAACTTATTGAATGTACATGTCTTCTGCAGAAAATATACAACAGTCTTCAAGTACTTATAAAAAAAACCTAGACATCACTTTGGCACTATACTTGGGGGCCATTTTAAACAGCAAAATGACCAACTAAAAGTATAAAACTGTGGCAGTGTACAGCCACCCCAAAAGGATACTTATTCTAGTAGAAAAACAAGAAGATAGAACTTTGCTTTGCTTGACCTCAGCCAGGTATATAACTATTTTTTGCCATGTTCCTCATTTTTAGGAATGGTTGTAAAAATATTGCCACTGTTGATTTTGCAGTTACAAATAAATGTTGCTAAGTAGGCAAATTCACAAATATAGAACCATGAACAATGAGGATGAACTACATCATACCCTGTTTGAAACTTTCAAAGACCTTGTAAAGTAGGCACAATCATCTCTGTTTTATGTAAAAGGGACAGCTTTAAAGGGGTATAACTTTGCCAATGGTATAGAACTAGCAAGCAGTCAATCTGCAGGCATGCAATTCTTGGATTTCCATCACACGGACCTAGGACTTGAAGTCCATATAAGGTCAATCAATAATAGCAAAAAGGGGAAATGAAAAAAACCAGTGGTGGAACCCAAACAATCAACAGTTAGAATGGCAAAAGAGAAGTCAACTAGAAAGCTGTGTTTGCTAGCAATACATATGGAGAAATTCTTTGCTTTTCCCTGGAGTAGCAGGAGAGATTCGAAGGAAACATTGGTTTTGTTCATTCAGAGTGGCACATGAAGAGCCACTGTTTTATAATCAATAGTGTGAGGTCCTACTTTTTAATCAGACCACTGAAATGTGGAACATCTGTATAAATGTCAGTAATGTGCTCCCTGAGACTTGTGAAAATGTGTTCCATTTCTCTAAGTGTGATACCATTTCTTTCAGTACTTTTCAGAAAGAGCTGGAGCTGTGTACATCAGGGAAAAGTTCTGTGATTGACAAATTCCCATGGACACCAGCTGGAGATCTTTGGTTTAAGGCAATGAAAAATATGTAGTACTTGAGCATATTTGATGTCCACATTTTGAATGAGATTTTTTATAAAAATATTGGCACGTTAGAGGAAACAGGATAAAGAAGATGACAGATTAACAGAAAGTAGTTAAATGGAATTCTTTTTATATTCTTGTTTGATTCCCAGCTGAGGGTAAGTAGCAGTTCTTTTACTATAACTCCATGACTTAAGAAAACAGGAACTTTCCACAAAGAGTTAACTCAGATTTTAAGGAATGCTCGCTTGAGGAAACTTTCATAAAGAATGAAATGAAAATATTCAGAATGAACAAAATACACCTTAGTTTTTTCAAATGTTAATATTTTCAACTAAATTCTTATCTAAAACTTCAAAGCACAAAAAGCAAAAATTTTAAGAAAACATTTATTTCTAAATTCTCAACAAAGTATGTTGTGAGTAGAACTATTAATAACATATTTTTAAAGTGTGTAGGGTTAAGTAACACTTAATGATTTTTACCATAATGCATAGTAGCTTTTCTTAGATTCCATAATTTGAGAAAATGCTATAATTGAGATTACAGGAAAAGAAAGGATTTTTAGCATACATTAACTAAGTCAACTTCAATGACTACCAAGAAGCCTCCACATTTTTGTTTAAATATTTGCCTGTGAGCTATTTAGGCCCATTTTAAAAGTTGCAATCAATACAAAGTGTTTCCATTTATCAAATCTGGGTTGTAAAACTGCAGCTAACACAGCCTGGTTAGCCAGAAGACAAATCAAGTGGAGCTCTGACTGTGGCTTATTAGGGCCCCATATTGTAAATAAAATATGGTGCCTAGAGAAACATCTTGCTCCTAACTTGTGTACAGTAAGTATTGCAAAATGAATTTATGAATGAGTAAGTACATTGGCAATACCAAACATCAAGAAAAACAACAGGGGCTGGGGAGATAGCTCCGAGGCACAAGTGCCTGCGTGGCAAGTGCAAGATCGTGAGTTTGAACCCCAGTCCCGCAAAAAAAAAAGAAAAACAACAAATAATAATTTAAAGATATCACCAATTTCAACCAATAGCATTGTGTTGCAAATTAGAATTATTGCTTCCTTCTTAGAGTCTGGTCTTCACAGAGAAAATTCAAAAATTTATGTCTGTGTTTTCTCATAATGGAGTGTTATTGTTTCTTTTCTTATGTAGATAGACCAGTAAGCACATTCATTTTTATCTAGGTAAGAGATAAATTGTAAGGGACTAAGAATGTGCCTAAGAAATATATTAAATTCCCAGCTTGCAGGAATGGTAAAATTTTCAATGATGGCAAGTTATCTAAGAAAGCTGACCATGAATAAGTAACTACTATATGTCATTATGCAGTAGGAAATGCTAACATTGTTCCATTATCTGCTATGCCTGAATATCATGACCTTATCTCTACAGGTGGTACAGGCACTCAGGAAAAGAGGTTTAAAACAACTTGTTTTATGATGTCTTTAATCACAAAAAAATCTAATTATAAGACTTAGGTCTCATTATTTCCCTTTATTTCTAGAAAGCTTTATGGTCATTGTGAATGAAGAACCTTAGGCTTTCTCAATTTGCTGGTTAGGCCCTGCAGGGGACACTGAAAGTCAGAGACTATTTTGACTATGGCAGCCCATTGTTTCAGCAAGCATTTTCTGGGCTGAGGGTATGTGATTAGCTGGGAACTTACAGCACAAGATTCAGATGAATAAGCTACTATAAGTACCACTCATTAGGACTCTCAGTTGCAAGACTGTAAACAACCACCTGTGCAACAAACAGCGCTATGATGAGAAATACAAGTTGTGATAGTGCATGGGTGAGGTACAGTGGGACTCTAATGAGACCATTATCAATTCTGCTTAGAGTATTAAGTAAAAGCCTCAGACACAACGTGAATTGAAACCAAGCCCTGAGTTGGTACCAAGGTAACTCAATGGTAAAGCTGTGTTCTTCAACTCAAACAATAGGATGATAGAAGAAAGGTTTGGATTCTCAAAATAGACTTTCACGCATTTTATTCTAATAATATTTGGAAAGGCACATATATAAGACTAAGTATAAAATCCCTATGCTTTTTCTCTATTATAAAGTCAAAATAAATTTACAAGTTAAATATAGTCTGTACAATGCCAATACAATCCAAATTATTCACATTTTAATGTGATGAACAGTGTTGTTTTCCTCAAATGAAATTGTTAATGTTGCTCTACTCTTTCATTGGCTTATGAAACAAATATGTTTGCAGTATTATATTGTACTTTAAAAAATAAAGTAGCATGGAAGAGCTTATGCTGAAAATTTACAGTTGCCTCTTCTGGAAGTAACTAAGAGATTGTCTAATTCCTTAGTTTTTAGATGTAGACTTAGCTGGCTTAGTCACTTACAGGAAATTGACTCCTCACTTTCCTGTGTATTACACCCAGGAAAGAACCAAGAGTGGTCCCCTATTTATTTTAATAAACAGCATTCCAAATCTCCACTTCTGGGGCTGTCAAACATAGACCCTATCTTCTTCATATTGCAAGACAGGGTAGTATTATCTCATCTTCCTATGTCTACTTCCTGCTTTTCCTTTTCCAACTAATGCAACTATATCTTTCTTCTGCATGATGAAATTTATGTCCTGACATAGCTACAGTTAAGTGTTCTGTGGTTGGTTCATAGATTGATTCTAAAGGATAAAATCCTATAAACTTATCTAACATTGGTTTAACCAGATGTTATTCACTCTAAAGCCAGTACTGAAACTTAGTATCTGTTTGTTGTATAACCTTGGAAAGACAACCTCATTGTGCCTCCATTATCTTATCTGAAAAATACAGAGTAGTAGTTTTACCTAACTCACAGGCTTGCTATGAGTACTTAAGTGAATTAATGTATGTAAAATTATACTGGCTGTAATGGATTTTTAACTAGTGGGCAACTTATCACACCCAGGTGAATTGAACTAGTGTGGTGCTGGGTACAGGAAGCCCACCTGAGGGTTGTTGCTGGCAGCATAAAAGGGAGAACAGAAGAAGTTGTCAGAATGTGGTTATGGATGCTCTTTGGAGAAGCTACTGGAGGCGGTTGGTTCTCCTGGGCTATTCAGCTGAGTGGCTTTGTCATGCTGGCTTTCCTGATGAACTTGGCTGCTGGAGTTGGAGGAGGAGCTCAGGACTTCAGTCACTGAAAATGGCTACAGCCCCTTTTGGGGGATCTCTCATTTTCATTTTGAAGTATCACTTCCTGGCTCCAGAGGAGAGAGTGGCACATTGCTTAGCCTCCTGGAGAAGCCTGTCGTGTTGGGATCTCAGATCCTTATGGGATCTCAACTTTGCTCATCACTGGAAGAGCTCAGGACCTCCCTCTTGCTGACGATAGCTATTGTACTTTTCATGGGAGCTCCGATGCTTACTTTAAGGATTGCCCCCTGGCTCCAGTTGAGATCCCTCAGCCTGCTAGCACAGATCCTTCATCCCACTTGCATGTACTTGCGAGCTTTCACCACTGACCTTTGGGCCTTTCCAGCACAGATCCATGAAGCAGGCCTGAATGAAACTTTGTCGTGGGCTCTAAGCCTCCAGTTGGACTTGTAGGAGGCATTGTTATGAGCTTTAGTCTTTCAGATGGACTCATGTAGGATATTAGGATTAAGGCCTTCAGGTGTATTCTTTGGTCTTTAGTGTATGGAAAGATTTCCTGCACTTATAAATGATTCTTTGGGTGATTCCTTCAAAACTAACATTATAAAATATGTCCTGTATCATATTGTTCCCTTTGCAAAATCCCCAAACTATGACACTGTGCATACAGCATAATCCTTCAATAAATACTGGCTTTTCTTATAAAATTGTTTACTTCTTATCACCTTCTTAGGGGACTATCCATAGCATCAGGGTGGAATTAATTGCATTCTTTACTAATGGACAATTCCTTGTCCTATACCATCTCCTAAGTGTTTGGTGTCTCTTGTGATTGCTCGTGTATCTGAACACTTTGCTCTTAGAATCCTCCATCTTTCAGTATGAATTATCCATCTTCCAGCTGGACAGGATCTTTTGAAAGTTGACTCACAGTTTTGATCGAACTCATCACTCCTCTTCTTTCTTTCTTAGATTCTCTACTTATCTGTTCCTTGCATTCATGTTTTCTGGTTTATTTTATAGTTTTTTTTTTTTAAGGAAGTACATCCTCAAGTAACTTTCTATGAAGAAATATGCTGATGTTAAACTTTCTCAAATGTACAGCAGTTATCATTCTGTTCTCATGCTGGTTTGATATTTTTTGCATTTATGGAATTTTGGCTTACAATAGTGTTTGCTCAGAAACTTGAAATTATTGTGTTAAGAGTTTTTTAAAATAGTTTTTAGTAGAGTGGCCCTGTGCCTCAGTTTACCTGGGGTAGTCATGATTCATGACTGTTATCCTAAAGATTGATCCAGATGATGTATTCGGATTAAGATAAAAGCTATGTGGTCTCTGTATCACTTGGCATTTGATGTTGCTGATGAGAAGGAATATGGTGATTTGATTCAAGTCTAAGTAACTTGTTTTTGGTCTGAAAGATTTTGGACTATTCCTTATACCTTCTATCAAAAAAAAGGACCCCCCACGTGTAGATGTGCTTCTTCATTTATTGTGAAATCTGATTTGTTGTTCCTTTCAATCTGAAATTATCTTCTTATTCAGCTACAGAAAATGATCTATAAATTCTTTGGAAACTTTCTGATCTCTGTTTTCCTCTATTCTCGCTGTACTTAATCCCTAAATTGCTGACTTGGTTGACTATATCTAGGTTACTTATAACAAGGAATAGAGGTGGAGGGGTAAGTGTAGCATAGTAGTCAATTTTGCCTGTCTACTCAGATGAAGATAGCATGTTCTGTACTGAGAAAAGATATCCTCCTTTATTATTCTCTAAGAAAAAGAACTGTGTCTTAATCATAGATTTATTGGAAGAAAAATATTCATTTGAGAAATTATTTGGGAAAAGCATATTTACCACAAATCCCATGATCCCAAAGATGGTTCTTCAATTATGCCAAAGTTAATATTTCTTAATCCCTAAAATAACAAAACAGTAATATTCTTGACAGATAATGAAGAATTAATGTTAATTCCAAAGGCACAAAACTGGTCTATGGGGAGGAATAGGACTGAACAAAGATGCTTAAAATTAAGCATTTTTCATCCTTTTCCTTTCCTCCTTCGTAGTCATACACTGCCAGAACATTGCTGCCCTCCCGTTCCAGGGTAACGTGCAAGGTTTGGAGCATGGCGAAAGAACACACCAAGGGCATAACATATTTGCAGTTGATTATGCCACTTGAAGGGGAGAGGAGGCTTGCTAAAATGAAATATTAAAATGTCAGTCCTGGAATGTCTATCCTGTGGCCACTAGTGTACAAAAAGGTTGTCTGTTAGCAAAGCATACTGTGACCTTGAGGGTCCCCATGGTTGTTGGGTGCATTTAAGCATTTAGCTTCCAGGCATTAGCAGAAGATTCCTATGTGTTTCCCTGTCATCGCTTCCCAGTGTTATTTCTTGATCCTGGCATTGGTAGCTATATACGCCACAATGTGTAAACAGGATCCAATTTTGCCAAGAAAACTATGGTCATTAACAAGGCCTAAGATAGGCTCATCCAAGAGGCCGTTGAGAGTTAGGAAGGGGATGCTGATAGCAGAACACAGTGTATATTGTGTAAGACTGAACTTCTAGAAGCACAAGAAATATTTGGGAAAATAAACAGTGCCTAGAGAAGTTATGTTTTCCTTTGTGTGACAGAAGAATGGTCACCTTAGACATGCAAAGTTCACAATGTCCTGGTGAACATCATGATGGGCCATCCATGTTTTCTTTCCAGAAGGAATAATTAACACTGAAGTGGTTTGGGTGTGCTAGAGGCTATTGGTCCTCATAACAGATCATGTCAGCTGAATCTACAAGACTGGATAAAGCCTGTTTTTCTCTCCATGGCAAGCCCTTCCAGCAGGCATAAAAGCCCAGACTTTGGCTTATCCCTGGACAATTCTGAAAGAACATCCCAGCCTTAAAGCTCCTGTAGGCTGAGGGGTGCAACTCAACTTCTCCCTTTTCCAATCCTGCCTCCTCTACAGATCTTGATTCCTAACTTTCCTAATGAATGCCTCTGACCTTAACCTTAACTTCTATTCTATGTCATTTCCAATGCTGCTCCTCACACATTGGAAGAACTAATGTGCAAGTGATTTGCAAGAAGACCCCTAACACCTACACACCTCTGAAAGTGACTTCATGTTCGTGTGCCTTTCAGTACATTCATTGGAGTCTTACATCTACACCCAGTTAGGGATGCTTGACTGTGTTTTACAGATTGACAATATGAGTTGCAGAAACATTGAGCAACTAATGCAGTTTACTGATCCATTGGTGCAAATTCCAATCATGCAGGTGTAAAAAGTAGCCTCAGGTTGGGAGCCACCAAGTTTATCTGTTACCTCCTGTGTTATTTTTCCTTTGCCACCATGACAAATGAGTACAATAACAAAAATTCATTATAGTAAATTTCCGTAGGTCAGAAGTCCCAGTGGGCTTAGCTTATTTTCCAGCATCCTACTTTACAGTCAAGCTGTTGATCCACAGGGCACTAATTAGGAGGTGCTGAGAAAAACCTGTTTCCAAACTCATCTGGGTTGCTTCATTTTTTGTGGTTGTGGGAAAAAGGATGCCCACATCCCTTCTTACATTTTTCTGTAGTGCCTCTCCACCATCAGCTATTCAAGTCCTTCTCATACCCGTTCTGCAACTTCATTTATGCTGTATCTCCTGAAGGCCTCTTCTGCCTCCCTTTCTTACACTGACTCTCGCTGGAGACAGTTCTTTGCTTAGAAAGGGTCATATGATTTGAGTAGACTTGCCTGCACAATCTTTGTTCCTCTTCATTTGAAGATCCCATAGCCAGAATTACATTGGCAAATCCCTTTATAGCCATGTGTATGCTAATGCTTGATTGAATAACTAGGAGAGGCTCTTTGGAATTAAGCCTTGCCTGGTTCATGAGTTGTGTGTCTAGTGCAGATGGTACCCCCAGGTCTCAGGAAGCAAACTGTGCCTGATAGATTTGATCTTGCTTGCCGTTGTTGCTGTAATAGGTCGACATCTGTTACGTAAGACTTGCTTTAAAATCAACAACTACATAGCAGTTTAATCTTCAGTCCTCACCTCCTTGGAATGCACCCCTATATTTAATAGTTCTTTATGAGTGGGGTTTCCCAAATGTCTGTAATGTTAGCATTCACCCACTTCCTAGTATGCTTCTCTCTAGATTCTAATGCAGAGAACCAAATATGGAGCCACAGGTGTTCATAGCTTTCAAAGTGCTGCCGGAATAGCTTATACTAAGGGAAAAGCGAGATACATTGTCAGAAGATGCATGCTGTCTGCTGCTCCTGAGCTGTTGCACTTGCCTTCCTCTCTGTCTGGCTTGGAGATTCCAGCTCCTCGCCATCTTTCAGACCTCAGTTTTCATGGTGTTATCTCAAAAGATCCTTTCCACATCACCTTATGTACTTGAGCTTGTCACCCTAATTAGATTTCAGCCCTTCACTGTTTTCATTTCCTATGCAGTGGTGATCATAATCTGTACATATTTTATTAAAGTATTTGCTCATCTCTTATCTACCTAAGCTAGCATGTAATATTGAACAAGGCAAAGAAACTTCGCCAAGCTGGGCATGGTGGCTCATGCCTGTAATCCCAGCACTCGGGAGGCTGAGGCAGGAGGATCGGCGTGAGTTTGAGACCAGCCTGGGCTACAAAAGGGAGCTCAAGGCCAGCCTCAACTGCATAGTGAGACCCAGTCTCAAAAAAAAGTCAAAAAAAAAAAAAAAAAAAAAGAAACTTCGCCAAAGTAAAGTGCCTCTCTCTTCTGCTTAGTCAAACTGCTTGATGCTCAAAAAGTATTCATTGAATGAGCTAATGAATGCATGTAACAGCCCCAAATTCATGAGTGTAGTACCTCACTCCACTCTCCGTCAAAGTCCATGAGATCTGAAACATTCTCTAGGACCTCATCTGTTGATTTCTCCATTGTCCCAAAAGAATGTGTGACAAGTATGATTTTGTTCAATTTTTGAAAATAAGCTTGAAATGTAGATTTAAATGTCAGTCAACAGACACAACATGAGTGTAATGCTAGTATTGTAAATATTAAGGAAAACAAAACCACTTTATTTCATGAACACATCTTGCTTTGTATCCATAGGATGATCAGGTACTACAGTTTTTCCATTAAATGTGTACCAAATGTGTATGATCTTTCACATAAACATTTGTGGATAATATATATTTCAGGCTAAAATCTATTTCAGATTCTTCCCTCTTACTTACCATAAGGGCTGGGGCTAGTGCACACTTTCTTGGTGGTTAAAGTTTCCATGAAATTCATTGTGTTCATGTACAGGGTTGGTTCAGAAGTGAGTGAGCAAAGAGAGAACTTTACACTTCCTCTGTTGCCTCCTACATCTTCTCTCCATCTCTCTCTGCCCTTCTATGTGCCCCAGGAAGCTAACTCCTATGGCTTGTATCTCCAGCTTCTGCTTGCTTTGAACAGATAGGAGGTACCTGAAGAAGAATCAGAATATAGGAGATTTTTAAAAGGTGAAAATAATTATTCTCAAGGCTCTTTCCCAGCTCCATACCATTTTTCTGTGGTCACAATTCTTGCCAAGGAGTGCTTGTCCATGCTGTCACTAATACTACTAGTTCTTTGCCCTCCTTTGCCTCAACAGGCCCAAAAGCCTAATAGCTTCCTGATAGTCCTATATACTTGTGCCCCAACATCACATAATGGTTCTCTTAACTCAATCTATACACCTAAATACTTCCTTCAGTGAAAAGACCTCTTCAAAAGTCACGTTCTTAATGGAACACTATTCAGCCCTAAAAAGAATAAATCTGAGTCATTTGTAGGAAAATGGATGGATCTTAAGACCAAAATGCTAAGTCAAATAAAGTATACGTTATTTTTCTTATTAGACAGAGCCAAAATATAAATAATTTAAGGTGCCACGTAAGAGATGATGTGAAACACAGATACATTGTGGAGATGGGAAGGTGATATGAAAAACAGGAAAGAGGGAAGAGGGAGGAAGGGGACGTGAAATAATCGAGATGTAAGATGTGTCCATAGCAACTGCCCAAGATGAATATAAGTGTTATGTACCATGAGCATATACCATATATATTTTTAAAACTTCACAAAATGTTCAGATCATAAATTATTGTTTCATTCTTGGATTCCGACCTACATATTTATGTAATTTGGTCCAATTTCTGTTTTACTGAAGGATTACGAGACCAGAGAGGGTGAGAAGCCATACCTAGGATGTCACACTGAATCTGATATCCATTCAAGAATAGGAGACAAATGATTTATACCACTCTTTCCTGTGCTTCATACCTCTGATGTCTTAAAAGACTGATAATAAATAATAAAAAATAAAATAGCTCACAACTGGATAGGGATTTTTTTCTGTTTAAGAAAAATTAAATATAAAATTTGGAAGTTCATTTGGACTTCTTTAAATAAAGAGGCCCAGGTTGAGTACTTACTTTTGAAAGCTTAACTGTTCAGCTTGGGAGCAGTTTCATTTACCTTTGAATTCTAATCAATCATCTGAGTAGCCTATTTTGCTCATAAATTTCATTTGGCTATAGTTCAAGGAATAGAACATGGAAAAGAATACTTATAATATGAATGTTTCAGGAAACAAGCAAACAAAAAGCTAATAGTCTGCATTCTTTGAATCACTATGAATGAATCCTACCATTGGCACAAAGCTCATCAGATAAAGATTTACCAGTTTTGCCTAATTGAAAAGAAGTCACTTTCTACAAGAGCTATGAGTAGCTTTTGCCTATTAATGTTTCTAAATTTTATGATAAAAGTTTATACAAATAGAAGTGGTACTACACATACTACATGAAAATGCTTTGAAAATAGATAGAAACCATACATAAATGAGGTAGAAACACTGGACCTGGATCTATCCTTTAGCTATGACACATTCTAGAAATACATCTTTCAGCAAATTGCTTCACTTGTCCATGTTTCTTTCAGGTTTTTCATCTTTAATTGCATAGTGATACAAGCCTCCAAACCCCACAAATAATAGGATAGGTCATGTTTCTGCTGAAGCAGAGCCCAAGATCAGGAAGAGAGAACAGGACGTTTACTTGGGAGGTAGCTCCAAATAAAAGGAATAAGAGAGCAGGGGAGTGTGTCATGGAAGGGGAAAAGTACAAGAAAGTTCTACATCACTGAGAGTGGTGCAACTATGCTTAATTTGACCTCAAGGTCACAGACAGTCAGCATCCGTAAAGAAAGTTCTGGGCCAGCAAGATGTTCAGCGATCTAAAGTGCCTGCTTAGGAAAGTTTAGGCAACAGCACGAACTGTAGTTTCATCCTCAGAACCGCAGGCTGCACCAGCGCCAACACCAGGGTGGGTTAAGCGAGCCATTATATATATATATATATATATATATATATATATATATATATATATATATATACATATTGAGAAAGTTCTTCAGAATTGTTCTTCTCAAGCAAGAGCAGTATCAGTGACTGGAGCATTTGTCCAGAAACTTTTTGATTATTACCAGATGTCAATTGTCTATATCCTCAAGCTGTGCCTATCCTGAGGATAAGAAGGGTTTATGTATTCTTACAACAGAAAAGAAAGACAATTTTGCGTATCATTCAAGTTGAACGCAGGGTATAAGGAACTGTCGTCCCCCATAGAGATGCTGGAACCAAGGGGGAAGTGCTATGATACAATGTGTCTGCTATAAAAAATACACTTTAAACTCTGCTGTTTTGGCTCTGAACTGGGTGAGGAGGAGAAAGTCTTCATGTTACACCTGAGTCAGAAGTGGCAAAGTCATGACCGGCAGAAAGGAAAAGTCTGAACTGAATTTTACAGTTCTAGTGAGATGGAAAACAATGGAGTTTCCTCTCCATAGGAGAAGAGGTAGGAAGAAGAATCGATGAAAAGACTTTATACTGAGTGGTGTTGGAATTGGAAGGATTTTATGATCTCTATGGCTGATGTTTCCTTCTTGTGGAGGGAAATCCATGAATGCAATCCTCCAGGCCTCTCCATCTGAGAATGGCTTCCCACATTTGGCATAAGATAATAAAATGAGCTAACGAAAGCTTATTTCTTCCTCTTTTCTATGTTAGCCTGGCCGGCCTACAGAGAGTATGTTATTGTAATCATCTCATAACTACTTTTATATCATTGAGAAGCCTATTATTTTCTGGAATTCTGCTCTTGTGGTACCTGAAGACTCATTGATTCTATAGATCAGTGTGATGAGTCCACTTGTCCATAAATATTAGTCACATCTTCCAACATCCTAAATGTTGTTTTTTTTTTTTTCTGTAGCTTTTGAATCCATGGAGTAATTAGACACACCACTAGTTCTTCTTGAATGTCCACAAGTGAAGGTACAAACTGGGAAGGACTACCAAAGTACTACCCATAAATTGAAGTTTGTTCCACAAAGGTCATACTGATAGGTAGAGAGACCTAATGTTTATGGAGGACAAGGCTAGTCTTGGAAAGAGAGTACACACTTCCAAGAATTTAACAAAGAAGCAATCACAAATCTGGACAGTGACTTTAACTCACCAAACATGTAATCACATATGTAATCAGAGTATATAGGTGACATACACAAGAACATTGGAAGTATAAAGGGATAAAAAATCAAAATATTTCCTTTCTGGAACAGCAGGTCTTTGTGAGACGCCTAATTCACTGAAAAAGACAGAACATTCTGGTTATTTTTCTTTCAGGGTCAGACAGACTATTTTTGCTGTTATCAAGCATTTTGGAAGAATTATTTTCTCTTTGTGCTTGAAAGGGCCTTGGGAAATTAGTCTGGCTCCCTTATTTTCTGGCCTCTATAAACCAAGGCAGACAAAATGTTTTGTAAAGAGTCAGATAGTAAATATTTTGGGCACTGCAGCGTTTCTGTCACCGATTGACTCTGCCATTGTAGGACTAAAAACAGTCATATACAACATCTTAAGTGAGTGAGTGCAGCTGTGTGGCAAGAAAAGTAGATTTGCAACAATGAATGTTGCTCGAAATTTGACCTGCAAAGTACAGTTTGCCAACCCTTCTATAAACCAATGCACTTAAAATATGTTCTGCACACCAGTACCTGTCCAAAGCAAATGTTTGTCATCGGTCTCTAATGAGATAGGTATAACAATTGAGAGTTTAAAAACACTGCAATTTGACATTGCTGACCTCCCTGAATATCCTTTTCAAAAGTGATTTATTTTTATTGAGTTTACCAAAGGTATCAGTTGATTATGAGTTGGAAACACAACACCTAGTTGTCCTTCACCAGTAAATGAAGTGCGACAGGTATCTAACCTTGTGCTCCTTTTCCAGGTAGGAAAAGAAATTACGAGGATGGAGCTGTTCAGAGTCATTCAATCAGTTAAGTGCAGAGCCAGATTTGAATCCAAGCATCTCCAATCCTAGTCCACTGTCATTTCTCCAGATCACACGTATTTCAGTCTGTGTGCATGATTTCATGCATGATAGCCTTCCTGCAAAGTCACAACTGCACCTTCAACCTTCAGATATGGTTTGAACGGTACATTCCAACCAACCAAGTACTTTTCTGTCAAAGTAGAGAACAGAAAACTTCAGGTTCTAAACGTCTCTCTTTGTATCTGGAGTTATCTAGACCTAAACTGCTGCTGCTCTAGGCTGGTTTGCTCTTTCCCCACTATTTATTAGGATTCTGAAACTTCCAGGCAAAAAAGATAGGAGAATATAAAAAATGATTGCAATATTACATTTCATTTCTATCCCATGCAAAATTTTGCATATTCTGTCTCTCCCCCTGTTCATTAATGCCCCACCAGATGATTCCCAACCCTCACCCACATAGAAAAGAACATCTATTGGTTTACTCAGAGAGAGCCCAGTAGCTATTAAAAATCCAATGAGTACTGGAGGCCAAATTCAATGTCAGTGGAAGATGGACATAATTTATAGAGGGCTCTTAAAGGCCTACAGCTCTAAGTGATGCCAAAGCTACATTGCCTGTATCAGCAACATTGGCCTAAGGACTGCTTACTTAAAAATGAATGAAAAATATTGATTCATAAATGGAAAGGAATGCCAGGCGTGGTGGCTCACGCCTGTAATCCCAGCACTTCGGAGGCTGAGGCAAGAGGATCGCTGCGAGTTCGAAACCAGCCTAGGCTACAAAAGTGAGCTCAAAGCCAGCCTGAACTGCACAGTGAGACCCTGTCTCAAAAAACCAAAAAAAAAAAAAAAGAAATGGAAAGGAAGACTGCAGCTAATCTGATTCAGCCCATCAGAGAAAATGGCCACATCAAGTTTAAGGATCAGTTTATAGGTCAGTTTCTTTTTCATTAAATTCATTACTATATTTCATATATATATGCATATATGCGTATATATGGTCATATTTATCATAGAAAATTTGTACTTAATTCACTTTTTCCCCTCCCCCTCTGCTCCTTTCAATGGTCCTATAAATTTTTATTTATATTGCTCATTTCATTCTTTTTTAATTGGGGAACCCCTATTCCCTCCCTTCTCTCCTCTGTTCCCCTCCCTTGTTCCCCTTCCCTTTTGAACATTTTCTTCCTACCTTCCAATATCCATCATCTGTTTTGGTCCTTATTTATCCTTTGGGTTTCTCACACAAGAAAAATGGTGCGATGTTTAAATGGGTGTGCCTGATTTATTTCTCTTAAAATAATGCTCTCAAGGTACATGCATTTACCTAGAAATGTCTGAAGTTTAAGGGATCAGTATGGGGCAGAAATGTTTACATTTTATTAAGAGGACATTCAGATGTTTGAAAATTTCAACTTCAGATTCCACTCATTTGGTTGCACTGGTAAATGATTGAGAACTTGAGTGAAATTTTGTCTGTTTTGAATAAATCCCATGTAGATTGGGGATAACTAATGTTAGATATTTATTATGATTTTATTCAAATTTATAAACTTTTTTTCTAGTTCTATGCCATTTTTTCTTTTCTTTACGTGCAGCCCTGAGGAACCTTTGCCCTGTGTATCGATACTTATGAGCTTTTGTTGTAAAAGTTAATCTTGTTTTATTTCCTTTCTAAAAATTTGCATAAAAAGAAGACATTTATTTTAAAGTGTTGTATAACTTGGATATTCTTATCGTTTTGATGCCCCTTTCCTTCTTTTCTCCTTTTCTTCCCTCCTTCCTCCCCTTCTTCTTTCCTTACACCCTCCTTCTTTCATTGTCTTTATTTCACAGTACTGAGCCTTGGAGACAGTGCTATCATACTGATCTATATTCCACATCCTTTCAATATTTTGTCTTGAGACAGGGCTAAGTTGCCCATGTTGGTCCTGAACTTGCCACTCTCCTGCATCAGCACACCACAGTGATGTGATTATAGGCTTCTGCTCCTATGGCCAAGTCCTGTTATGTTAAAGTCACCCAGATTGGGATGGACCAGACTTTTGGAATTGTTGTACTTTTGAACTCTCTACAGCCGTATGCACGTTCAGGCTTGTACAATTTCAAAAGTATTCATCAGAAGGGAATCAACCACAGCTGCTGTGGAAAATGGCATGGATGATGCTCCAAGACTATAAACTGTACTGTAATACTATCCAGAGATCATCCTACTGAGGATGTCTCCCAACAAGAGGGAACAGCATCTCAAAGACACATTAGCATCTTCGTATTCATGCAGCGCTAGCCACAGCAGCCAAGGGGCAGAAACAGCCTAAGTGTCCAATTATGGCAAATGGACAAGGAAGCTGGGTGCACCCATATAGCAGAACATCGTTTTAACTCACAATACAAGAAAGTCAAGTGACACGGTATAACATGGATCAAGTTTGAGGACATTATTCTAAGTCAGATAAACTAGCCACAGAAAGATGCAGTATGGTTCCCTAAGGGGTACGTGAAGCAGGAGACTCAAAGAAGCCGAAAGAAGAATGGTGGTGACCTAGGGTGAGGAGGGGAGGGAGAAATGAAGTACAGAGTTTGGTGGGCATAGACTTTTAACTTTATTTTATTTTGCTTACTTTTTTTTGGTTTTTGTACTTTAATTTTTTATTACTTTTAGTAAGAAATAACAATATGATAGTTTCAAAACCCATTAGTAGTACATTTGCAATAATTGACACATTGCATATTGTCCTCATAATAGTTATACAGAGTACAGTGTGTGGGCATGAACCACCTCCCTCTTGATGTTGCTAAGAAGAAAAAGAAAAAAAAAAAGAAAGAAAATTCTTCTCTTTGGACTAAGAGGAAACCGATGCATACACAGCACAATGTTCCACAATTGCAGTGGGCCACCAGTGAAACTGGCAACGTTGGAAGCTGTTCATCCAAGCCTCCTACAGCTCATCACACCAATCTAGCTCTGCATTTCATGCCTTGTAATTAAGCTCTTCCACTGGGTGATCAAGGGCAAGTTAAAGCAAGACCTGTATAACAAAACATTCAGCTTTTGTATCTTCCAAGGTCAACTCCCCTGAGGATTAACTTTGGAACCATGTACAGTGGTTTGTAGAACTGTTGTCAGTGTCAGCCTTCAGTATGAGTCATGCGTGTTGCTTGACCAGTTTGCTCTCTGTGAAAGCCTGAGAGAATGTATTTCTCTGGGTAACTCTCCTTAGACACACTGTACTTCATTTATCCCTTTCCTCTCAGGTCCCATAATCTCCTTGCCCAGAAAATTTGGGACACCTCTGAGTTATATGATGCTACAGCACAGGTTCTCTTATGTCCTGAGTCCTTACTGACCTTGAAGGGCTAGGAACAAAATGTTGCCTATCCTCATGGCCCTTTTTCCAATTTTTTGTCCGTTAACTTACATTCTCAACCCTCCAACAGAGAAGCTTCCTGATACTATTACTCTATAACATAGACAATTGAGTTTAACATCACTGTCTTTCTGAATATCAGACATGTTTGACTTAGCTTGAAATTGATATTTTCTGACAACCAATGATATTCTAATAACTCTC
Source organism: Myocastor coypus (assembly GCA_004027025.1). Lineage (NCBI taxonomy): Eukaryota > Metazoa > Chordata > Mammalia > Rodentia > Myocastoridae > Myocastor > Myocastor coypus. The sequence continues at coordinate 36,353 of PVJA010014892.1, forward strand.
TATAGAATTGATAAAAGCAGCTACACATTTTTTATTCAGACAGTTAGAAATCCAAGGATGTACAAAATTGTAGCCTGTCAAGCCTATGGCATTTTACCCAGTCTTTAACTCTCAATTAATTGACTTTTTTTTGTTTTTCTGTTAACCAAACATTTACTTGAGAGTATAGCAGTAAGTGAGTTTACATTAGAAGCAGTACACAGCTAAAAGACCAGAATGACAGGCATTCCCAGCATAATTTTAGTGTTGCTGTGATCAATGTGAAAAAACGTTTGAAGATTCTTAAGACCAATATCTGATTCATCCTGTGTACATGAGTGTATGGTTTTGCTCCTGCTAAGATTCCTCTCTTTTCTGTTTCCAGTGACTTCATGTTTAATCCATAACACATTCAGCTGTGTTATGCCCTTGAATTTTTATTTCTTCTTTAGAGTTCTTACACTAGGGAGACTATACCATATTTACACATGTAGGTCTGGTTTATTTCACTTATGAGTATTTGTTAAATATACATCCATTTATATATGAAGTCTTTCAGCTTATCATTCTTTATATCTGAGTAATATTCCATTGTATAAAAATACCACATCCTTTTCAACCATTCTTCAAGTGATGGGAATTATGGTTGCTTCCAAGATTTGCCTATTACAAATTGGGCTGCTATAAACATAGGTGTACAGATATCGCTATGGTATGATGTTTTCAGTTCTTCTGGGAAAATTCCCAGTAGCGGAATAGCTAGATTGAATGGGATTTCCAGTTCTAGCTTTTTAAGGATCCTCCACACTGCTTTCCATAATGGTCGCACCTGTCTGCATTCCTACCAGCAGTGGACAACAGTTCCTCTTTACTAACAGCCTCTCCAAAATTTGTTGCTGGTTGATTTGTTTACGGTAGCCATTCTTTCTGTGGTGAGATGGCATCTAAATGTTGTTTTAATTTGCATTTCACAGATGGCTAGCGATGTGAAGCATTTTTTCATGTATTTATAGTCTTGCTGCATTTCTTTCTCTGAGAAGTGTGTGTTCATCTCAGATGTCCATTTAAGGATTCAGTCTTTGAATTTGGGGGACCTAATGATTGTTAGTACTTTATAGATTCTAGATAGAAGACATTTGTCTGAATACTCATTAGTTAAAATCTTTTCAAAATTTGTGGGTTGTCTTTTCACTCTGTTGATAATTTCTTTTGACTTGCAAAAACTTCTTAGCCAGAGGAGGTCCCATTTGTTCATGCTTTCAAGTGTTAAATGTGCATTTTGATTTTTGTCCATGAAATTTTTGCCTACCCCGATGTCTTCAAGATTTTCTCCCACTTTCTCTCAAGGACATTTAAAATTTATTTATTTATTTATTTATTTATTTGTGGGACTGGGGTTCAAACTCACGACCTTGCACTTGCCCAGCAGGCACTTGTGCCTCGGAGCCATCTCCCTAGCTCCTAAAATTTATTTTTTAATATTTAGATCTTTAATCCATTTTGACTTTAGTGTAGTGCATGCTAATAGACTTGGGTCAAGTATTGTTTTTCAGCGTGTACAGGGCCAGTTTTTCCAGCATCATTTATTGAAGAGGCTATTTTTCTTTCAATAAACATGTTTGGCCTGTTTGTTGAAGATAAGTTGGCTGAGTGTGTTGGAATTTGCTTCTGCATTTACTAATGTATTCCACTGAGCCTCAGGTGTATTTTTTTTTTTTTTTTTGCTAATATCATGCTGATTTTATTACTGTAGATTTT
>PVJA010014893.1:0-46547 GCA_004027025.1 Myocastor coypus
ACTGTCACCTGAGGATTAGAAGCATTAGGAGTAAACGAGGCACAATCAGATGGCATTAGGGACACTGTGGTTGCAAAGTTCAGGTCTTGGGTTGTCTGAGGACTATAAATGACACGAGCCCACTGTCTAGTGCAGTCACAGATTGGGATGTTTATGTAACCTTGACTTAGCTGTAGCAAACCACATATGCGCTGCTTAGTTCAGCAGGAAAGAATGTAGACAGGTGATCATGACCTACATGAGCACGAGTCAAAACAGACATTGCTGTTCTTGCTGACACCTCTGAACCGTGTCTGCCTCACGTGCGTTCCTCTCCCTGGGGATCTTGCCTGCAAAGGTCCACTGCAGGCACCCAGCCATGGCTTATGGGGACTCTTCACTTTTCTACCTGGGACATACACTTTTAAAATCCCCAGAATCAAAGCAAAGCTTGTTGGGCACATTTTTATCCACAAGTTGCTGCCGGACAGAGCCTTCACACCAAGGCAGATCCCCAGGGCGGCAGCCTGCTGGGAAACCTCACCTCCACACCACTGAAAGACAGCCGAGTGGACAGCCTTAGCCCAGCTATACGGGCCAAGGGGCCACGCAGCAGGCATCAGTGAGGAAAATGTCCCAAGGGCTGGGCCACTTAGGAGAACATGGTGCTTGTAGAGATCCGTAAATGCACGGATCCGTTGATCTTACTAAGAATGGTTCAACCCCGGGGAGACACGGCAGTAGGAATCAGAAAGAGACAAGAGGAAAAGTTAGGCTAGGCAGTTGCCAGTCTGCCTGATGGGTGGGACTAACTCAACGCACACACAAACTATCCTTTATTTATACTAGTACAAGGTTTGCATCCCATAACACAAGGCTACCCAGCAACCAAGAGCTGGCCTGAACCAGACAGGATGTTTTTCTTAACACTGGGGTAGCTTTCTGCTCCAGGCAAGGAAGCCTAGTCCCACATACACACACTTGATAGATTTCCTGGCTTCCTGCGGCTCCCAACAGGTGCTGATGGGAAGCGGCTTTCCAACTGAGAAAAGGACACAAATGGTCACAATGACAGGCAATTCCAAGAGGATGGTGGGCAGCAGGGAGCTTCATGGTCTCCATCCTCTGGCATCCCTGCCTGGAAAGGGGCAGTGAGGGCTTCCAGGTCGTCCTAGGGGCACACAGGCAGCCCTCGGTGAGACTCCTTTAAACCCCTCATATAGGGAAAAGCCTGGTCCGCTTTGGTCCTGCGTCACCTGACCAGGCTGAGCTCCTGTCACGTGCGCAGCCCTATCATGCTCAGCTGAGCCTGAAGTGCGCTGAACCTCACACAGGAGAAAACAACCAGTGCTCTTACGCTTGACACAGCCAGAGCCCGAGTTCCAAGGCACCTGCTGCTAGGCACTGATGGGAGCGCCACCACGCCACCAGGGCGACCGTGACAGACCCCTCAGGCTCCCCAAGGCGTTCCCTGCATGTAACCCCACCTGATGTCACCTCCCACCACCTCCCGACACCCAGGCCTGCCCAGTTGGGATGGATGTGTGGCCTGGCTGTCATCCTGCTTCCTCTTGAACTCTGAGCCCCTTCTCCTGCCTCTCCTTCCATCCTCCTCACCCCCTTCCCTCTCTCACAGAGCTCGCTGTCACATTCTGCAGGCCTGGAGCACACTCCGAAGTCCATCTCGCACCTGCAGACCTTCCAGAACATTTCCCCACTCGCCAACCACATTCTTATAGCAGAAGTGGCCTCTCAGTTCTTGGACCTGAAGCATCACCTCATCCCTTCCCTAGGAATCTCTTCCCTGCCCCTCGGTCTCAGGCTGGGTGCTGTCACCCCTTCCAGGCTAGAGGTGCTCACTGCAGGACACCCTGGTTGCTACTTAAAGCTGTGAGACACTGACCACCTCCAGGAAGGTATCAGACGAATGGAAGTCTCTCCTCCGTACTCGCCCAGCATAAGGAACACAGCACTACCCCAAAAGCTCATATTCCATGTGAACCTCATTGCACAAGGAGCCCCCATTGAAACAGGTGCCTGCTATGCTGAAGCTCTTCATTGCATTCTCGCTACCCAGGTGCATATCCTTGAGCAATGAGCAGAATTGGTCTCCACTTATAAATCTCAATGAGGGGCACCACGCTGGATTCTTAGCAACCTGTTTGGGCCCAGCATGGCTCAGCTGGCCACTCATGAATCTGCCTTCACAGCTTATTCATTTACCTTCCTGCTCAAGGCCGTCGGGTTCATACCACTTTTGGTGGTGGTCCTTCAGTAAGTAAGACAGACCACTGCGGCTGCTCTGTGTCTGCCTCCTTGAGCAGATGGTTTTCCAAGCCTGTAGGTGCGACTGCTGCACTGCAGTGTTGGGAGCCGCAGGAAGCCAGGAAATCTATCAAATTTGTGTAAGTGGGAGTCGGCTTCCTTGACTGGAGCAGAAAGCTACTCCAGTGTTGAGAAAAACATCCAGTCTGGTTCAGGCCAGCTATTGGTTGCTGGGTAGCCTTGTGTTATGGGATGCAAACTTTGTATGAATATAAATAAAGGATCGTGAGCCGGGCATGGTGGCGCACACCTGTAATCCCAGCACTCGGGAGGCTGAGGCAGGAGGATCGGTGTGAGTTCGAGACCAGCCTGGGCTACAAAAGTGAGCTCAAGGCCAGTGTGAACTGCATAGCGAGACCCTGTCTCAAAAAGACAAAAATAAATAAATAAATAAATAAATAAAGGATCGTTAGTCACACCCATCAGGCAGATGGGCGACCACCTAGCTCAACTTTTTGTCTCCTTTTATTCCTACTGCCGTGTCTCCCCTGGGGTTGAATTGTTCACAGTAAGATCAACAACGGATCCCTACACTGCAGCACCCGCCTTCTCAGGAACGGACACCCTGGCATTCCAGGTGGCTCAGGAAGCTCACAGACACCCACTGTCCTGCTCACACATGTGGTGGAACTGATGGCCATCCTGTGGGTCACCCATCCTAACACTGCACAGCATACTTAGACCTGTAACTGAAGAATCAGACCTTCACGTAAGGACCTGGAAGAGAAGCTGTGGCAGGAAGACCAGGGAGGACAGAGCGGGCCAGCATAGAGAAAGAGGGAAGAGGGCAACTGTGCTAATGTTGGTTCACAGCTGGTGCTGCGGCCCACCCAAGGACCAGCCTGCAGTTAACCCCCTGGCCCAAGGACAAGGAGTCCCACTGTGTCTCCTATTGGGGGCAGCTCAGCTGGCACCTCCCACATAGATGGTGAACGCAAAGGGAGGGCAATGCCACGCTAGGACAGGCTCAGCACCTGGAACTCCCACCTGTTCCACTTCCTGCCAGGTAACCCAGCAGCCCCCTGTGTCTCCACATTGAAGAAATCTCACCAGACTACATGGCCTGTGCAACAAGAGCACTTTGCTCTACTACCCTAAGCCAGTCACCTTGACCTTGGAGAAGCCTCAGTGACCAGCGGGAGAGACTAGGGGAGAAAGAAGCTATCGAGTAGGTGATTCTGCACTAGCCAGACTCTGTGCACTTCCCCCCAAATCTCCAATGCTCTGGAAAGATGGACTATTATCCCATGGGCAGGTTGTGTTATGTGACACAGTGGACTCTGAGAAAATGACATACCTGTAATCCCAGTGCTAGAGGCTAAGGCAGGATTGCTGAGAGTTTGAGATCATCCTGGGCAAGGCCAGCCTGCACTACATATATAGTGACACCACATTGCAGAAAAAAAAAAAAAATCTGGGGAGACGATGGCCTAATTCACCCACTCCTAAGTACTAGGCACTCTGGGAGGTGTCTGGGCAACTACACATGAGAGCTCACAGTTATTTGCTGATGGCTTTCTCCAGGCCAAGCACTGCTCTCAAGATGCTACACAGACTGCCCGATTCCTGTGCCAGCCCAAGGCAAGCAGGCCGTGCTCCTCGGAGATCACCCAGCAAGTGGTAGGGGAGGGGAGATTCAAACCCAGTCCTTGGCTGCAAATCCGGGGCAGTGATCTTATAAAGAAGCTTCAGGGCCTGAAAGTTCACTGAATGATTCAGGAGGAAGCAGGCAGAGGAAGGTGGCCATCGGCTCTGAGTTGGGATCACTGGGTCAGCCTCAACTCCACAGGACCCCAGGGCCATGCAATTCTGTGTGAGCTGCCAGCCTCTGAGGTCCCCTGTCCAGAAGAAATGGCCACTCGCCAGGTGGCAATGTTGAAAGCTGGCAGCACTGCGCCACGCCCAGCACACTGCAAAGCTGGTCCTTGTGCTCCCCTGTGAGAACCCCAGGTGGGCACTGAACCCTGCATTCCTCAAGCAGGAAGGGAGAGAGGAAAGAAAGACCGGCAATGGGGTCTCTGATAGGCTCTGCCCTGGTATGAACTGCTCAATTATTACGGTGGTCATCTAGCATGGCTGAAGCCCTTAGAATAGCTTATCTTCCTAGTGGTCGCTTTCTGTGCCCTGAGTCCTGGATACAGTTTCCTCTCAGCTTTCCTGCGCACACAGGAGACCCCAGTGTCTTACCTGTAAACTGCCCTTCAATCCCCACCCCTAGTACGGGTCCATAAAGGTCTCTTCGTCTCAGGTCCGAGGGCCCCATCTGCCCTCGACCCTCTCCGGGTCTCTGGAGCTAATATGGCTTCTTTGATCTTTCTCATCTCTTTCCTGTGCCGCCTAAAACCACCCGCAGTGACCAACCGCTACCTCAGCGGGCCCTCTGGGTCCTCAGTCCCCAGCGGGTGAGTCTCCCTCCCGGGGAAGGAGCGAGCAAGGGAGGAAGGGAAGGGGCGCCCTCAGAGCGGTGCGGCCGGTCTGCTCCTCACGGGGAGCGGGCTCGAGGTGAGCGCGGCCGGACACGCGCGGGGCAGGATGCCACCTCCATCTGGGCGCCCTCCGAGGGACTCCCACTTCTTATCCCTGTCAGAGGCTGACAGCCAAGCAGTAGATCGCGCGAAGGAACCGGCGGGGGCGGGGCCGGGACGCGCGGCATTGCATCACTTCCTGTAGTCCTGGGCGGGTTCCGGCAGGGCTGCTTAGCGAGCTACAGGTGTACTTTGCTAGTGAGCTGGCAGCGAGTGCTTAGCGTGTCATCCTGGGGTGGCGTAGCTTCCCACAGCACTGGTCCCCCAGGACTAGTCTCCTTTTTTGGGAGGGGCAATTGAGGAAACATTCAATTTGTGTCTTACATGGAGCCATGACGCCCTTCTCGCCACCCGACGGACAGTCTGCGCTCTGCATTCTGGACATTCCAAAGTGGCCCAGATGTCCCTGGGCTTTGAAAGCAGAGCCAAGGCAATGCCTCCTCAGGACAGCACCTACCTGCCTCCCCCCCAGGATCAATCAGAGCCCAAGAATTACAAACCCAGGGGCCCAAGCCTCACGATCTGTCCTAAGCCTACGTCCACCCTCCAGCTTAGTTTTAGGCTTCGGCACATCCAACATAAGTCATCAGGTGGGTAAAACTGTGACTCACACATTGAGGGTAAATTCAGTGCCATTCTGTGATGGACAGATTTATTCTGAGAACACCTGGCCTGGGCGCTGCCCCGGAGAGCCATGCCCAGAAGGAATGTTCAAGGACACCGAGATGCCGAACTCTGATGCGGTAAGGGGCTTTTGCCGCACTTGGGCGGTGGTTTCTCCCCAGCATGAGTGTGGTGACGCAGCTGCTCAGGTCCAGGGTGGAAAGCCAGGCCTCAGAGCTGGTCAGGGCTCGCACAGCCTGGGTGAGGCCAAGGTCCGGTCTGGAGCGGTGTCCTGTCTATGGAGAACTGGGCCTTGCCCTGCAGGGTGGAGTAGCACCTTGGGATCCCCCCTGGCTCCTCTGCTGTTTCCAAGGCTGAAGGGGTAGGGGGCGCTGTTCATGCTAATGGGCTGGAAGGGAAGCGAGGAAGGCAGCGCTGTGAGTGCCACGTGGCAGGACGTGGACTTGGCCTCAAGTCTGTCGCGTCCTCTCCCTCCATGACCCAGTCAGAAGTGCTGCAAGAGGCCAGCTTTCCCGAACTCCCAGAGAAATTCATTCCTTCCCTCTTTTGGGTTTTTTTTTTTTTGGGAGGTGTGGTGCTGGGCATGGCCTGGGACTGAACGCAGGACCTTGTCACTGAGTTCCATTGCCACCTTCACAGTTTTAAAGCCAGGTCGGCTAAGCTGCCATATTGCCCAGGCCGGGTTTGGACCTACAGTCCAGCCTCAGGCTCCTGGCACGTAGCACCATGTTTAGCTCCTAAGGAAGCTTCTTGGGTCTTCTCTGACTCGGTGCCAAGCCCATCCTAAGCCCCCATTCCCATTCCACAGATGAGGAGCCTGAGGCTCGGGGAGAGACTTCCTCCAGGTCACCTGGGAGGGGCCAGGACCTCAAAGCCGGGCCCTGCTGCCTCAGCGCCACACCCACCATGGCTCCACGGGGGCTGGAGGCCTCCGGCTGCTCCCCCTCAGCCCAGACCTCCCTGGTGAAAAGTCACAGGCATGGAGAAGGAGGGACAGAAGCCAGCCAAGGACAGGTCAGGCCTCCTGGAGGACCCACCCGGCAGGCTCTGGGTGGTGACATATGTTGCTTCCCACCCCAGTTCCCAGGTGCACTCGTGTTGGAGAACCTTTCCTATGCCCCACAGAGCGACAGCTTTCATACCAGCCAGGTCTGGGGCAATGAGCGGAGACCCAGGTGTTGGGACCTGGTGGCCTTGTGCCCACACCTGCCGTGCTGTGGCCCACTCTCGCTCCTGAGGACAGAGCCCACAGGTGCCTGGCCCGTCTGGGTCAGCCTCCTGGACACCTGCGTCCCCATTTCTGGGCCTCCCAGCAGCTCCCCAAAGCGGAGGTCATCCCCTTCGGGAATCCTGCTCCATGGAGCACAGGTCCCAGCCTGGCGTCCCTGGCAGCGCCTTCTCCTCCTCAGATCCTGGCTCCATGTTGCCACCTCCCGGCACCTTCCCTGTCCTGCACAGATTCTGCCCCTCACTGAGCGCCTGCCGCTTCCTCCACGACTCCTTGCTGTTATAGCCCATCACTCTGCTGGCCTCCAGGAAAGCACTTGGCCTGATCTGGCCGCTCGTAACCCCTAACAGTGCCCAGCATGCAGCAGACAACAGGAACTGCAGCCCAGCAGCAGGGGCTTGGTGCCACCCCACCTGTGGCATCTGATGGCATGGTGTGCTGGGGTGGGGGGCTGACAAGACTTAGGGACACTGGAGATGCTCAGGCCAAGGCATGGAGGGGCGAGGCAGCCCCTAGGTGGCCTCTGGCTTAGGTCTCCAGGCCGTGTCCACTTCTGATGGCAGGCAGGGCTCTCCTAGGGTCGCTGGGGACCTGCGAGGGAGCCAGATTCTGCCCATGGTGAGATCCTTGCTGTCTTCCTCCTGCTATCAGTCCAGGATGAAAGTTGCTAGGTCGCCCAGCTGCCCCCTCCTGGCCTCCCTCCCCATGGCTCCTGCTCCCCTGCTTACCCGCCTGCTGCTTTATTGGAAGGGCCTCTGTGGTTCCTTCCCACGTACTTGGTGTCACCATCTGTGACAAGAGCAGGGCGCCATCAGGGCAGGGAGGTGCAGCCCTGCTCTACATCTGGCATGGCTCTCCCCCCAACCCCCACCCTCGTGTTTGCCAGGGAGGCACAGATGCCTCAGGCTGGCCTGGGGGGCTGGCCCTGGGCCCCTCCCCTGAGAAGTCCATCAGTTCCCCACCTGCAGCCCTTGCTCGAGGCCAGTCCCTCCTGCATTGTGGCCTCACCTCAGGCCAGTCCACCTTGGTTGCCACATCCCCAGCTGCAGGGTTGGCCACACAGCTCCCAGCCATGGAACTGCCACCTGTGCCCATCTGCCCACTGTTCCTTATTGTTTAGGCTGGGCTTTTGGCTCCCCTTCCTAGGAAGCCTTTCTTGGCAGCAGGGTCTGTGCTGTCCTGATATCCAGGATGTGACATCAGGACCTTTTAAATGACCGCACCGGCTTCATTAGTGCTTTTCCTTCACCCTGGTATTAGCTGCCTGGTTGTAGGTGCTGGCATTTCATTCTACATCTATAAGCCTGACCTCCAGCACAGAATGATGAGTGGTACTTGATAAATGTGCTGTAAATTCTGAATAGGGACATGTTGGACAGATGGATGAGTGGACAGAAGGGGCAGGAGATGGATGGATGGACAGATGATGCTATGGCTTGTATCCAGATATCCACGGCCTTATGCACTCATAGGTGGAAGTATTGGGAGGTATCTGCATCCAGAGTGTGTGATGCTGGAGTCCAGGGCATGTGGTACTAAATTAGGCCACTGATTGGTTTGGCTTAGCTCTGGGCTTCTGGTTGACTTACAACTCTGGCTTCAGACAAGGGGCTGACCCTTCCTGAGTGTGGATGTTGCCTGTCCTAAGGTCTTGTAGCCTGGATAGAACATAGGGGACAGAAAGAGGGCTGTTACCTTTGATTGCTGCTGTGCTGCCTTCTGCCTGCCATGAACTGTTTCTCTACAGTCCCCTGCAGCATGCCACTCTGCCCAGTAGCCAGCCCATTATGGACCAAAAGCTCTCTGAACTATGAGCTAATATACCTTTTCTCCTTTAACTTGGGCTATTAATGTCAGGTATTTTGTCTCAGCAGTGAGAAAAGTAAGACAGGTGAATACATGTTCACCTGGATAGATGGCTGCATGAGTGGTAAGTTGTGGATGGATGGATGGGTGGTTGGGTGGATGGGTAGGTGGGTGGATGGATAGGTGATGGATGGGTGGATAGATGGATGGATAGATGGATGGATGGGTGGATGGATGGATGGATGGATGGGTGGTTGGGTGGATGGATGGCTAGGTGATGGATGGGTGGATAGATGGAAGGATGGATGGATGGGTGTTTGGGATGGGTAGGTGGTTGGATGGATAGATGGGTGGGTGGGTGGGTGGATGGATGGACAGAGGGACAGATGGATGGATATATGAATGGGTGGGTGGGTGTGTGGATGGATGAGTGAGTGGGTGAGTAGGTGGTTGAGTGGCTGGATGGATGGGTGGGTGAGTGGGTTGATGGGTGATTTGATTGATGGGTGAATGAATGGATAATCAGGGTTGAAAGATGAAACAGATGAAGGAGGAATGACAGTAGCCATCACTTCTGGTTCCCAGTGAAGGCAGGAAGGCTGTGAGCACGTCCAGCACCAGGTCCCAAGATCCTGCATGAGGCCACATTTGTGGCAACGACCCCTTGGCTCACACCTGCCTGCCTGTACTGGGACAGCAGGGCTTCCAGATGGTTTCCAGTCTTTGCTCCCATTTTCCCCCATGTCGGCTCTGGGGCCTTGATTTTCCTTCCTCACCTAAGAAGCGCGCACCGTCCCTCTTCAGGTCTTCTGCAAAGGACGAATGGCTTCTTCTCTCACCTGAGTGTTCTCTGTAGAACTTGTGTCGCGGGACTTGCCCACCTGGAACACATTGAGCAGATAAAACACTCTCGGGACGGCCAAAATTTTCCAAAGCTGTACAGGGCAGCACTGACATCTGTCTCGCTCAGTTTCCTGGGCTCATGGCGGCATTTTCCAGAGGCTACAGGATGAGCCCAGCTGACGTGTGCCCAGGAGGAGCCGGCAGAAGCTCATGCATGACTTGGGGAGCTGCACGTGGGTGCGATCCAGCGCCATGCTTGGTTGGGGAAATACGAGTAAAGAGAACTATCTCTGTGTGACATTAATGGGCTTACACTGTTACTTTAAAGTCCCCGAACAGCATTTTAGTGGCTTGAGCTTCTAATAATGAATCTCCACAGCCATCACCCTGGCCGCGGAGAGCTCTAGGCACACGCCTCCATACTCATTTTCTTTGGTTTGAGGGTAAAAGGGTCCTGAGACTAGGGATCCACTGCACCGCGCACCCGTGTGAGCTCAGTGCTCTCACCTGAAATCAGGCTGAAGTCTGTGCCTGTTCCAGCTATCACGGGGATTCTAAACGCTTAAATGCAGAGCCTAGGTACACAAGTGTTAGCAGGGATTGTATAAAGCCATCCCTTGCGCAGGCAAGACGTGGTCAGTCTCTGCCAGTTGAGTGTCCCTCGCCTCACAGTTCCTGCTGCTGTTTGTTCTTGACACCATTTCTTCCCTCAGCCCCACCAACTGCAGCACAGGACACTTGTGGGGAGGGGATGGCCAGGCTGTGGCACCCTCCATCCAGCCACCTCCCTAACACTGAGCTCAAGGTCCCCTCTTGGTGGCCAGCACTGTCCTCTCTGCTGTGATGCTGATCAGTCACACTTCTTCTGTAGCCAACATTTTCCTTCTATGGCCACTTGCAGTGTCTCTGGGGCCAGTGGGGACATCCTTGGAGTGGACCCTGGCATCGGGCCGCAGCTTAGCCTTGACAGCAGTGGCTTTTCCCAATCAAGTGACTGGGACGTCTGTCCCAGGCTGGGGTCTCTGAGCCATTCCCCCACCCAGGTGATGGCACTGGGAACAGAGGCATGTGCACGCCTGAAGCCCACCTCGAGCTAAGGTAGCGTAGTTCCAAAAGACCTCACATCACTTATGACCAACCAGTTTCCTGCAGCTAAGGCGGCATGAGCTCCACTTTGTTCCTCCTGTGCCACATCCTGGTCCCAGCACCTCTGGTTCTCCACCACCTGGCACCCACCCAGAGAAGGCACCGTACCCCGCTCCACTCCCCGACCCAGGTTGCTGCGTGTGCTGACATTCGCCTTCCTCCTATGGAGGACTTGCATCCTCAGATGCCTGCCCAGGAAGCCTGGCAGGGGAGGCTCGTGCCTTGGGGCCCTGTGAGGCCTGCTCCTACCTCTCTGGTGGTGTAAGGGTAAAGGGAGAGGTTTGTGCAGGGCAGGGGGAGAGGGAGAAAGGACAAAGCCAGAGGACCATATCTGAGCAAAGGCTGGGATGGACCTGGGGGCAGGGTACCACATCCCTGCAGCCTTTTAGTAAGGAGTCACTTCCCATGTGCAGCTAATGGGATGAAATGAAAGACTTCTCCTGGTGATGCCGGGACCAGACCATCCTTGCTGGAAGGAACTGGCCGGCACTAAGGAGTGGTCACACTCAGTTGTAATACCCATTCCTGGTGCTTGACAGCCCCTGAGGCCCATGCAGAGGCCTGCTAGATGCTCAGGCCATCGTTGGGCGGGCTCTGGCTTCACATGTCCCTTTCCTGCGTGCCCATGGCAATGGCACATTCGCTGAGGAGCTGTGCATCTCCCCCACTCCCTCTGGAAGCACCCCTCCCACCCCATGTTAACAGCTGAAGAAACTGTGACTAAAAAAAATTTGGTAACTGCCCAGGGTCGCCAGGAAGGCTGCAGGCTGTGAGCCCATTTCTGAGCGGCTGGGCCATGAACCTGACCTCGTGCCCTGGCTTCCCTGCAGGTCACATAGTATGCTGTCATGCTAGTTTTTAGAACCAGGGGTGAACCCAGGACCTTAACACTGAGCTACATCCTCAGACCTCTTGTTATTTTTTTCCTTTGAGACAGGATCTTGCTGAATCACTCAATAGCCCAGGTGAGGCCTGAGCTCGTGATCTCCCGGCCTCAGCCTCCTACGGTGCTGGGATTAAAGGCCTGTGCCATTGAGCCTGGCTATGTTTCTCTTTTGCAGGCTGCAGTGAAACTCAGTACTGCGAGGGGTACAAGAGCCAGTTGACCTCACTGAAGTCATTGTTTATCTGCTGTCTTTCTTGGTTGCATCTTGGAAATGAGTCTCTTTTGTGCTGGTCAGCATCTTTGAGTACAGGTTTGAGCTGGGTTGGCTTACACCTGTCTTTACAGGGCTCTGACCACTTTGTTGTGTTGCTGACCATCTCTTTGTTGTGCTCCATAGGCTTTGCACATGTGATTTCGGTGGTTTCCATAGCATCATAAAGTAGGCCCATTGTATAGGTGAGAAAACTGAGGCTCGGGGAGGTGAAGAATCTGACCCCAGCTCACCCAGCTAGGAACCTCCAAACTGAGATAAAGTCAGTCTGATGGCTCCAGAGTCCATGTGCTGGGCCTCCTAGCAGGACAGGAAAGAAACTACAGCAGAGATGGGTGGAGGGGCCCTGGGCCAGCCTCCAGGTGCCAGGAACATTTCCGGAGGCAGAGTTCTGCCTGAGGGACCCAGAACAAGGTCTGGGCACCATACTCACCTGCCTGCCTGCGCTGCTTGACACACTGCCCACGGTTGGGGATGCCCTCAGCCACGTTCCCTGAGCTCAGGATGTGGCACTCATAGCCTGAGGGACAAAGAAGGGGCTCCGCGCCATCCTCGGTCGTGCTGCAGGCCTCTGCTGTGGGAGGGACACACGCTGGGCTCAAAGGCAGAGCAGGGTTTGGTTCCCAAGGCATGCAGAGAGGCGCCTCTCACCTGCTGCACCTCCCTCCTGCCAGCACAGGTTCCTCTCCCCACCCCTCCCTCTCCTGCCTCCTCTCTCTCTTCCTCTCCCGCCCCTTCTCCCTCTTCCTTTCCCTCTCCCTCTTCCTCTCTCTCTCTCTCTCTCTCTCTCTCGCCCACACACATACACACACATATGCATGCATGCATGTGAGCACATGCACATGGGTAGACAGTCCAGTCATGGGACCCAGCAGCCCTTGCATGCCAAGTAACATTCAACTACATGTGCTCAGGTGCCCTCAAAGCATGTGCATTCACACCTGCCATCACAAGGACTCATACATACACACACACACACACACACATACCTGCTCACCTGACACAAATCCAGGACACACACTTGCACATACAACCACAGTTTTCCTGTACACAGGGACATGTGGGTGCTGCCACAGCCACCCAGACAGTACGTATACAGTGGGTGTGGAGTCCTAAGCACAGGTACACACACACACACACACACACACCTCCACCCATCTGGCTGGACCTGGCCTGAGATGCAACGAGCCCTTCTTAGGATTTTAGAGTCTAGAAACCATCCCGGCCCTCTCCCTCCATTCTGCAACCCAAAGGAGTCCTGGTGGCAAGGGAGACCAAGCCCTGCTTCTGGACTGGTCTGTGAGGTCCCATGGGAGGGGCAAGCTGCCCCCTTCGGTGCTCAGTGGGGACCAGGAGGGCTGAGGATGCCCTGTGCTCCACGTGTGGGTAGACAGCCTGGCACTGTTGGTCTCCTTGCTGTGGCCTGGGAGGGGTCCCGGCTGGATGTGCTATCAGCTCCCCACAGGCCCTCACCTTGCAGCACCTCCTCAGGGCCGTCCAGGAGCCAGCCGTTGCTTCCCAGCCACCGTGGCTTCGGCTGTACCAGCCAGTCTAGAACTAAGGTGTTACAGTCAGGTGGATGAGGCTGAGACATACACAGCCCAGGCTGGGGATGCCACTCTGCCACCCCAGAGGCTCCCAGGAACCCCTCAGCGGGCAAAGGCCAGGACACTTCTAGATATCACACAGCACATAGGACAGTGCTCCCCAACACCCCAGGTCATGTCCAGTGGCAAGGCTGAGACATGTGTGTTAGATGTTATCATAACTGTGGTTACTGCTAAGGAGTGCTGCAGCCATTCGCCTGCTGTCAGTGCCTGACTGGATGGAGTCACCTGGGCAGCATTTACTGAGCCACTCTCAGGGGCCCACAGAGCTGGGTCAGCCATGGGGGCCAACTTCCAGGCAGGGACAGACACAGACGCAGCCAGTGTGCTCTTGTGGGAAGGAAAGGAAGGTTGGCCAGAGGAGGGGTTGCTGTTCTCATAGGAAAAGCCTGAAAGAAAACAACCCTTGGTGGTGAGGAGGTGAGCCTTGTGGTTGTCCCCAGGGAGGGTCTTCTAGGCAGAGACCCCAGAGTGACCCACATCCCTGCACTCGGGACCTGAAGCATCCATGCTTCTGCACAGCTTGTTGACTGGATTAAAACTGCCATGATGCCTGCTGTGTGCCATTGGGCGAGTGACTCAGCTTCTCTGAGCTATAAGGAAGGCTGGTACCCATCTCTTCCTCAGAGAGTTGGGGCAGCCTAAGATGAGACTTGCGTAGGAAGCTATTGGGAATGCCTGGAACAGTTGTGCAAGGAGCAAGTGAGGCCAGACCTCCGTGCCCTGGCCGGCTCAGCAGGAGTACCTGTGAGCCCCTTCACCAGCAGAGGGCACCATTTCCCCAGGCTTATGAAGGCGTCAAGGGTGCTGGGTCTTTTTCTTGGCTGTAGCCTCACTCCAGGGAAACCAAGGGTAGTCATTCCCAGGAAGGGGTGACGTACATGACAGGCTCTGGCCCTAGTATAAATTGTTACAGTCATTATGGTGGTCATCCAATATGGCTGATGCCCTTAAAACAAAAGCTCATCTTCCCCAAGACTACTCCCACTTCTTCTCCAACTCAGCCCAGGGCATAATCTCCTTTCACTTTTCCTGCTGCCTCAGGGAAGACACCCACCCAGTCAGTTCCCTCAGGTGTATCTAAACATCTCCTTCAAACTCCATCCCTGGCAAAAGGCCATAAAAGCCTCAGCTTGCCTTTGTTCCAATCCAGAGAATTTCTTTTCTTCCCTAAATTCTCTCTGTGTCCTCAAAGAAAATAAAGCCCCTTTCCCTTTCCCTTTTTCCTTCTGCCTGTTTCTGTGCTGCACTCATTACCCTAAAAAAAAAAAAAAAAAAAAAAAAGAAAGAAAGAAAGAAAGAAAAAAAGAACCTATCAGCGCCAACAGCCAGCCAGGAGCAGAGCTGAGGCCGGAAGCTCTGCTGCCATTCCTGCCCATCAGGTGCCTGGTACATAGTGCAGGGCTCTGCAAGTGCAGGTAGACAGCCTGAGGGGCTCCTGCCCATGCCACTGCGCAGAGTGCAGGCAGGGAGGCCTCGCTCACTCAGGTCCTGAGCACTCCCAGGCCTAGCTTGAGCGCCCTCCAGCTCCCCTCCCCAACTCCTGCTTACCTGGTGGAGGTGGCACTGCCTCCAGGCAGGAGTAGGCACAGCCATTGTAGCAGCAGCGCTGCTGTTGTGGGCACTCAGAGTCAGCATGGCAGCGCACAGCCTGGCAGGCTCCTGGGGGCAGGGTCCTCGGGGGTGGAGGACAGCGATCAGCACGAGGCTGCCAGAGGCTGGGGGCACTCGCCTCTACCTGTGGGGCCAAGACAAGATCAGTGGTGCCCAGGTCAGACTGTGGGCCCCAGGCAGGTGGTGGTAGGTCTTCTCTCACCATGGGCTTCTCCATGGAAAAGAGTGATCCTGGCAGGACCAGGCTGGTAGGGATGGTCAGGGGTCACAGGTGCAGTGCTTCGGCATGGTAGTGCCAGCCTGAGCCCACTGCAAGGCCCTCCCCAGCAAATGCAGAGCAGGCCAGTCTCAAGGTGTTTGCTGAGGATGTTTGTGTGTGCCTTGGTGCTCCTAGAGATGTGTAGCTCTAGATCTTGTGTATAGGCATGTCTGCACACCTAAGTATACATGTATATATGCACGTATGTATTTCTAACTGCATTTCCAGGTTGCTTATCATCCATTTATTTCCCTAGGGCAGTGGTTCTCAACCTTTCTAATGCCGTGACCCTGCAATACAGTTTCTCATGTTGCGGTGACCCCAAACCAAAAGATAATTTTGGTGGCTACCTCAAAACTGTAATTTTGCTACAGTTATGATTCAGAATGGCATTAGGCGACCCCTGTGTTTTGGTCATTCAACCCCCCGCTGGGGTCTTGATTCACAGGTTGAGAACCACTGCCCTAGGGCTTTGCAAATTCACAAAGCACATGGACAAGGAGTCATTCCATCAAACAACCTGAATAAACCTCACAAACATACTGTTCAGGAAAGCCAGAACACTGTGCTTGCACCTGTGTCCATGTCTACACTGTGAGGGGGAAGCTGGGGTCCAGGGTCAGGCTCAGAAGTCAGGGCATGGCTGTGGAGGACCACCTGGGTGACTCTCCCTAAAAGAAGAGCAGTTGTCTCCATTTTGACTGTGCCTGACCCCATATCTATGTATTATTAGGTACAGAGCTGGCCAGGATTTTTCGAGGTGCTGGTGGTAGTCTTTAGGGAAACGTACTTTTCCATGATAACCCACACCTGCTGTTCGTTAATATGTGCCAGGTTGAGACAGGAAGTAGAGCCAGTACTCCACACTGTCTACTGGGATCCAGCCTCAAGATGGAGGCAATGACTTTCTGGAGCTTGAAAGATTACACATTAGAGCTGAAGTACCAGACCCCAAAACATTACATACTGTCTCAATAGCATAATGCAAATCATTTTTTCTGCATATTGCAGAGGTAAATGCAGGTGTCCTACCTAGCCCAGCTCACAGTACTCACCTACTTCCCACAATTCTCAGTCATTCATCCTCAAGCCACTCCTCCTTCACGACTGACTAAAACCCAAGTTCAGCCCTGGACCGAGGCCCTTGTTCTGGAAAACCATCACCATGGCTGGCCTTAGGACCCTTTAGCTCCCCATACTCCAAATATGCCTTAGTGTCTTTATTTTGCCATGGGTTGCACCAGGAGTGGTAGATTGGAATTAACTTGGTGGGATTCCAATAACATATCTTTGGAATTACAAATATAGACTTCTTCGACTGAGACAAGCACCAAAAAGAGACCACTACATGTGGCTGTTGGTGGTAGTGACTTGCTGAGCAGGGTTCGGGTCTACCCTGTCCTTCCATCTGCAAGTGAGCTATAGTGGTTCGCTTTGTAGGAGTTCATGAAGCTGCAGTTTAAGATTTCTGAACTTTGCAATATTGTTCCACTAAAATGTAAGGAATGAGATACTGCACACACACAGGAAATGAATTATTCAGAATAAGCACATCAGACGGGGAGGCTAGGGGGCTCATGTCATTCCAGGAAGCCCACCGGGGCCCCCTGACTTCAGACCCTGCCATGCCAGCCATACCGTGCTGCTAGATTTGGATATGGGGTGTGGGGCGCAGGTCACTACACAGCACACCCTGGCTTGCCCCCCACCTCTTGGCTTCAGCTGTAACTGGCATCTAAAATGCTCTGTTTACTCCCCAACTCCCTCCCTCCACATATACATGTTTCAAAATCCCACCTCCTGGTTCTGTCTGAGTTGATAAGGAGCACCTTCCTGCGAACTGGAGGGCAGTCCTGGCTCCTGCCCTTCGAGTGCTCACAAAACAAGAAATTGGATCCAGGGAGCTGCTCATGAAAGGTTACCAGGTGTGGTGGCACAGGAAGGAAATCAAGGTACAGATGATTATTCACTATGAGTGAGCTATATTTTGAAAACATAGATGCACATATGTGATATATACTGTAGAACAATTTTAAGTGGAGACACAAGAAACTAGTATAGAAGAGGCCTCTGGAGAGAATTGGGTTTTAGAGCTGAGAGATTTCCCTTCATTCTATGCTCTTCTGCATTCATTCATTCTTTTAAAAAACTATGGTCATGGATTACTTTTTCAATTTGAAGAAGACAATTAAAGCTTTAAAAATATTGGAAATGTGTGCGTGAAAAAATATTAATGATGGGGAAGATCATGGCACGACTGGGTGTTGAAAACCAAGATAGATACATTGCTGGCATTTCCTGTTATCCCATAATGAGAACGAATGGCAAATTAGTGAGTGAGCAAAAAATGAATGTGCACACACAAAAGGGAAAACAAAAATGCGCCCAGCTGCCTGGAGCATGGCCTCAGGGCACCGAGGCTCAGAGGGAAAGTGGATTGAGAGGCGGGGGTGAGTCTGAATCCTGGCACAACCCGCGCTGCCTCTTCCCAGCAGAAGCTCTTAAGAAAGCTCACAGGGGAAGAAGAGTTTTTCCTCCAGGGTACCAAGATGCCTGGATATCTGTGTGCAAAGATGCACTTGTACCTCCCCACATGCAGAATGCAGCCTGAGCTGCATCTGAGACCTGTCTATGAAAGCAGAACCTACACAGCTCTTAGGAGAAAATGCAGAAGTAAAGCTCCACAGCCTCAGGTTAGCAGTAGCTCTTAGAAATGACATCCAATGGTCAGGCAGCAAAGTACTTAGGACCCCTTAGCTCCCCATAATAATTTTTTTTTTTTTTTGTACCAGGGATTGAACCCAGGACCTTGTGTTTGCCAGATAGACGCTTCAGGCACTGACCTGTCTCCCCTGTCCCTCCCCATAATTCTAAACCAGTTGCAGTTCATCAAGACTGAAGACATTTACCCTTGAAGGCATGACATCAAGACAGTCCCAAAAGACAACTGGCAGAAGACAGGACAACATTCTGCCTGTTACCGTCCAGCTGGTGGCTTCTACTCTTGGAAGAATTGCCAGGTAGGTATTCAGAGGACTGAGCAAAAATATTTTACTATAGAACAAAAGCAGAAAGTGGCATTTATTGTAAAGCAAAAGCAAACAACCCCTAGACAAGTGAACTTGGAATGGGGGGGGGGGACACAAGCACGTTCCCCAAAGAACTCTTGTCACAGAGGCTTACAACACACAACGGACTACATCTCAGCCAAGTCGAGACCAACCAGTGTTGGTTTACAACCTCCATGGGGTTACAAGCAGGAAAGTTAGACTTAGAAATGGGCCTACAGGAACTCAGCGTGTAGCAGGCCCACTTTTGTAAGCTCTGTTACTTAAACTTTAAGCAGAATTAAGACTTCTTTATGGAGCAGTATGGATATCTTATTTCTGGGCAGGAAAATCCTGCCAACCTTATGTGGGCTTTGTTGAGCCTCCGGGACCCTGGCCTTCGCCATCACATCAGGGGTTGCTCCCTGAGTACTCCCACCTTCTCCTTTTGACTTGTCCCTTGCCACGGCTGCCTGCCCTGTCTGTGGACCCCTCTTTGCCAGAATAGGTCCTACACACCCTGCCCTTTGTGGTCCATGTCCCCCTAGGAAATCTCACCTCCCACAGGGCCCTGTTTGTCCTTAGTATTTTCTAATGCTCACCATATTTTACTGAAGCAAATGGGTTGGGTTACTGTTGGAAGCTTCTTGTTAGGGTACGAAAATGACACCAGAGCCTGAGAAAACCAGACTGCACCCCAGCATGCCAGCACAAGGCCATGTGGTTTATTCCTGGTATCGCCCTACTTTACAGTTAGACTTGGATCATGGCTAGTGTCTAGAACTTAGTGAAAACTCTTGCTATAGAGGAACACAAAGACATCCCACTTATAAGATACCCAAAAGGTCTGAATAGGAAGCTTCCCAGAAAAGCTCTCAGGTAGCTAGGAATTACATGAGGTGGGGTTGGGCACTGCTCAACATCACTGTGTCATTAGCCATCAGGGAAATGCAGGTCACAACCGCAAAGAGAGACCATTTCTTGTAGCCACAGAGCCATGTGATCCCAGGATCCCAGCGTGGGTAACTTAGCAACCAGGTGAGACCATGCTGTTATTTGGTAGATTAGGAAAGTAAGGCTGGGAAATTTCGGACTACTTTGAAGCTCTGGGGAGCCCCTGCAGTGGGTCTCTAACCCACAGTCTCCTGCATTCCTGTTCCATCATCAATAAATCTCAAGCTCCAGAGAGGCCATAACTCCACATCATTAGCTCGCCATCATTTTCTACAGACTTAACTAAATTGGATCCCATGTCAAGGCCTCACCAATTTTTATCCTGATGCATGATGACAGTGGCCCCAGCCCCCTCTGCAGGGTGGCTCAGAGTTCACCAGGCATCTGCAAAGGAGGCAGCTCAGTTTTCCCCCTAGCTTGTCTGGGACGAGGAGGCCTCAAGTGTAGAATGAATGGCACCTAGGACTGATACAAGCCTCCACCCCTACTCCTCTGCCCTGGTATCAAGTGCCGTGGCCATGGTGGCCCGGCCACAGGGCCTGTGGGGAAAGCCAGTGTAGGTGGATGCTATTCTCGGACAGAAATCCAAATGCCTTTTCTCAGTATTTGGACAGAATGAAAGAGATAAGTAAGTTACTCATCATGTAGCATTGAAACAGTATGTGCTGGCAGGTGATAACGACCTGGTTGGGTGGAGGGGCTGGAGGAAGGGGCCAATGTTTTGCAGAAGGTTTTCCATCATGCAGGCCAATGCTTGGGAGGGCCCTGGACAAGGACCGTTCTTGGGGAAAGAGACAGCACTCATGCTCTGGGGCTGAAGTCCCTGGCCACGGTCAGCTCAGGCATAGCTACTCCTGGCTCCTGCACTCCCTCCTTCTCCACCATGCTGGCCTAGCCTCTTTGAGCTCCCCAGAGTGCCACAAGCTCAGTCTTGGCTCTGGCCTGGCATGCAGGTCTCAGTGACACAGACACATCCTGTGCCCATCTCACCTCTTGTGGCTTCTCCAGGCGTGAAGGTATTTGCACTCTCACTGGTTTATTGTATTTCTCCACTGTGCTGTACCTTCCTAGGGACAGCAACTTGGTTTTGCTGTCATCGGTGCCCCAGGAGCAGGTACTCAGGAAGTGATCACTGTGGTGAAAGGAAGATTGCGACAGTGATGATATGCAGTGACCCCTGGCAGTTTTCCAGGCCTCCCTCTAACTGGTTGATGTACAGGAAAGGGCTGCCATCTTCGTTGTAGTGAGGAAACTGAGGCACCAGGTTACTGCACTTGGACAGCCCAGGCTTAGAATCTGACTGACTGGTTCATGATGGTGGTAGAGGCAGCCCTTGTGAAACTCTTACTCTGTGTGATAATCCTCAGTACAGCCCTCAGGCCACCCTTCCTAACCTCCTTTAGCCTCAGGGAAACTGAGGCACAACAGTATTTAAGGCACTGCATGAGCAGATGCAGTTCCCAGGCAGCAGGAGGGAGACCCTAGAGTGCTCCTGTCCTGGGAGCCAGAGCTGGGAGATGCTGCCCAACCTTGCCTGCTTTCTCCATCTGGGTCTTCTCTTCCCACCTTCTGTGGAGCAGCCCCACTTGGTACAGTCTGGGAACTACTGCCCTTAACTTTGCATGAGTCCTGCAAAAGCTTATCTGGGCTCTGCTGTGCGGCTCATGCCCACCCTCCTCTCCATGCACCCACCCTCTGCTGAAAATAATGGAACAGCCTATAAGAGCCCTCAGTGAAATAAGACAATTTGCCCAAAACCAAGAGGACACACCCAAGGGTCCTGCAGCAGGCTCTGCTTTCTGCCTTTCATTCCTGCTGGGGGGTGGGGGTGGGGTGCTGGACAACAAGTCAAGTTCAACACATCTACTGAACAAGAAACTGCAGAAAGCTCAGAGAAGCACTTCCCAGGCATGCACAGCTGCCCTGGAGCAAAAGGATTCCCTAAGTTTTTCCAACTAATGGGCATCTTTTCCATCCTCGGAGGTATCTTGGGAGCTCTCTATGGACCTGCAATGTCATCCTGCTGCAGATAGCCTCAGGAAGCAGGAAAAAGAAACAGCAGCCTGGGTTCTGTCAGTGGGGAGTGATTTGGCATGTTCAAGAATGGGTTCAGCTAAACCAAAGAAGCTGGCTTACCAGCCAGAGGAACCTGCATGAATAAACAGTGTCCCATCTGAGCAGGAAGACACCCTGCAGGCCTTGGCAAAGGCCACGGACCCCCACCTTGTGGCACTACATGCAAATGCAAGGCACAGAACAGTGAGCCAGGCGAGCAGCGTGGGATTGTCCATATGTGTAATGCCCAGAACGTGCAAGTCCATGGAGACAGGAAGCCGATGGTGGCTGCCAAAGCCTGAGGAATAAGCGGGGGGGGGGGGGTGTCCACATATCCCTGGTTACATATTTTCCTTTAGGGTTGACAGAAGCAGTTGGTAAATAGTTAAGTAATGGTAACACAGCCCCCAAAATGTACTAGATGCCACTGAAATGTTCACTATACATGAATAATTCACATCTTGTGTATTTTATCTCTGCAAAGTTTTTAAATGCTGTGGATATAGTGTGCTAAGAAACTGCCTTAAGAAGAAGTCTGGTCCTCCCCCACCCCCACGAAGTCAACAGAGGTTACATCTTAGGAAGAAGTTAGATTAGATCAGGTTTACTTGTAACTCTTTGTGCTGTCTAAAATTTTTTTTTTTTTTTTTTTATAGTAAACATCATTATTTTAATAATCAGAAAGAAAATGTATTATGCCATTTCCATTTAGGGAAAAAGAATCCAACCTTCAAGGCGACCCTACTTTACCCCCTCACTCTCTGAGTACTCACCACTCCTTTTGTTCCATGAGTAAGAGCTTTACCCTTTTTTGGAATGTTCCAGGAGAAACTTAATGGCCAGACCAATAAAGAATGTACCCCAGGACTGGTCTGCTTGCTGGAGGAAAAAAGCCAAGTTTCCTTTAAGCATTACATTCTCTTCCTGCGGAATTTGGACATCAAAATTCTAAAAATAAGGCTCTCCCTGGAATGCAGGGCCTGGAGCTCAGCACGCATGGAGGGATGCCATGTCCTGGAGCTCAGTCCACAGCGCTGCATGACAGGAGCAGGATTTGGTGCATGACTTGGGGATCTTCTCAGGGAGACACTCAAAAGACCAGAATCTCAGGAGACTGCAAGCTCAGATGTGTTGTCATCACATCTGAAGGTCTCCTATAGCATGCCATGCTCTCTGTTCTAGAAGGTTCTCATGTGTTTTCCTCTGTCTCTAATAGCACATTTGTCATTGCCAGGCCTACTGCATTTCTTGTGTTGTTTTGTTTTGTTGGTGGGACCAGGGTTCAAACTCATGACCTTGCACTTGCCAGGCAGGCACTCGTGCCAAGGAGCTATCTCCCTAGCCTGCTACTGCATTTCTGATTCTCAGCTGCAAATGGGCAGTGAACCCAGAGACACCATCTCTGTCTTCTTATCACTCTGTTCCAGACAGGGACAGATACCACACAAAATGAGTTACAGGTGAAGTGAATCCATTGCTTTTTTTGTCATCTGCAAAGATAGTTAGTGAAAAACTCAATGAATCATATAGCTAACAGTACTGTGAAGGCAAAGTCAAGAGGACACACTTGAGAGAAATCCTCATGAGCTTCTCAGTGAAAGGCCCTGGGGAGGTGGTCATGAAGCTAAGCTCACACATGGCCAGGGCCAGGCACACATGCCATCAGGCACAGGAGACACAGAAGTAACCATCAACCACACTCCCAGCTCATGGAAGTACTAAGAGGAAACTTGGGGTCCCACTGGCATTTCTTAAAAATGGTTATTGTGGTGAAAATATAGATACCATCCAATTTAGCATTTCAACAGCCTTTAATTGTGTGATTTCTCTAGCCCTTCAAGGTCAGTGAGGGCTCAGGACATAAGAGACCCTGTACTGTAACATCCTATAACTCAGTGTGTCCAAATTTTCTGTTCAAGGAGATTATGGGGCCACAGAGGAAAAGGATCCATGATGTGTAGTGTGCCTAAGGAGAGGCACCTAAAGAGAAAATATCCTCTCAGGCTTTCACAGAGAGCAAACTGGTCAAGCAACAGCCATGACTCATCCAGACAGCTGACACTGACAAAAGTTCTACAAAATGCTGTACATGGTTTCAAGGTAAATCCTGAGGGGATTTGACTGACCTTGTCATATATAAAAATTTCATGTTTTGCTTCAACTTGGCCTTAACCACCCAGCAGAAAAGTTTAACCACAAGGCATAAAAAGTAAAGCCAAATTAATATGTTAAGCTGTAAAAGGCTCAAGTCAACAGCTTCTGACATTGCCAGTTCTGCCGATAACCTGCTACTATTATGGAATATTGCTCTATGTATACAACTACTTTCTCTTAGTTTAATGCGAAAAAAATATTTATACCAATAATGTTTAGAAGAGTTATCATGTCTGTATCTTGTACTGAGAACAACTACTATGAAGACAACAATATGCATTGTGTTAATTATTGTGGCTGTCCTACTAATGTGTTTTGAAACTGTCGTAATATTATTTCTTATTAAAAGTAATTTTAAAAATTGTGCCATTCAGTGGCATCCGTCAGAGTCACATGTCGTGCAGTCACCACTACTACCTATCGCTAAAATTTTTACTCACACCAAAGAAAGTGCTCTCCTTAGCAGTGAAGCCTCATTCCTCCCTTCCCCAGCCACTACAACCACAAATCTACTTCGTCTCTACGGATCTGCCTGTTCTGGACACTTCACACAAATAGTTTCATTCACTATGTGATGTTTACCTGACCTCTCCTGCTTAGCACCATGTTTCAGAGATTTATCTACATTGTGCGATATATCAGCATTTTGCTCCTTTTCATGGCTGAGCAATCAATATTCCGCAGTGTGGATGGACCATATTGTGCTTCTCTGCCTCCCATCTGTTGAACATAGGCTGTCTCTATCTTGAGGCTGCCCATGTCCTCTTGTTAGAGATCGGGTCCCAGAACAAATAATAAGGAAGTAGAGGTGGCAATGTGCACAGCTTTTTTTTTTTTTTTTTCTTTTTTGCAGAACTGGGAATTGAACTCAGGTCCTTGCATTTGCCAGGCAAATGCTTATTGTACTGAGCTATCTCCCCAGCCCCATGCACAGCTTTTTTGACCTGTGGTTTGGGCAGTGGGCTCAACCACATGCCCTGAGTTCTGGAACATGTGGTCTCCTGTATGTCAGCTTGGCCTTGGCAAGGTATTCCATTCCCAGGGAAACAGGGAAGGCTTAGAGTTAACTAGGACCAATGTTGGGTACACGTTGACAACTTTCAGTACAGAACCTTGGAACCAATAAATGTAATTACTGAGCCAGCAGCTTGGTCCTCCTGACCCTGGATTTCTTTCTTTCTATTCTGCCTTCCCTCTTCCCTGTTCCTGTCTGTGAGGGTTGGACCCCGCATCCTTTCCTCTGTCCTGCCTCCCTCTCATTGTCCAGTTATAACTACATGGGACCCAGCTTCTTTCTCTTCCCTGCCTCACTCGGGGGCTGTGCTAGAGTCTCAGGACTGGAAGCCCAGGCCCAGAGAGGAGACGGTGGTCTGCCCAAGCTTATAGTGTTTATGTCCTTTTCATTCCTTCATCTAGGCCAGGCTCTGGGCTACACTGAGTATAGGATCCCATGTTTCCTAAAGACGGTGAACCTCCCTTTCAGCACCTGGGTGAACCAGGACTCTATGAGGCCTCAACCATGGGCACCGATGCCTTGGATGTGCAAAGCACCATTTCTCTAGAGGGCATCTCAGTGGTCTGATGCAGCAGGGGACATGTGGATTTGCATCATTCAAGGGGCACAGAGAATGCCTAGAGCCCTAGAGGGGTGATAGCTTCATTACTTTGACCCAGGTAGTGGGGAAGCAGGTGCCATGGCCTCAGTTTTTGTCTACCAGCCAGGGCCACCTCAACTAGCACTACTCTCTATTCCTAGAGGTGGCCTCTCTGCAGGTGGGGAGGCTACAGCTAAGCCCCAGGCACTGGGATGAACTTAAGTCCACTGCAGGCTGAGTCTGGTTCACTCTGGGGCTCCTTGGTGCTACGGGGAGCAAGCACTTGTGCACATGCACATGCACTTATGCACACACACACACACACACACACACAATCTGTCTCTTGTCTGTCTTCCCATGCCTTTCTCTCTGTGTCCTTGTTTCTATATTGTTTGCCTTAAGGCCATTAGTCCCATAGGATCTAGCATTCACCCAAATATGGCATGACCCCAGTTTACTTCCTGACATCTGCCATGACCTTATTTCCAACTTGGAACCCACTCCAAATACCAGGGTTAGGGCTGGGACCTGTGATTTGTGTGTGTTGGCGGGGAGCAATGTCATCCACACCATGAATCTCAGGCTAGGAGCTGAGTGCAGGCAGGACAAGGGTGGGGCTGTCTCAGCAGGCTTGGGAAGCACACTGGGCTGAGGAAGCCTGGTGTGGCCGGCACAAGAGGCAGAGGTACAGGGACTGACACTCATGCCATCTGCCTGGTTCACCCATGGGCAGGCGCTAGCAGGCTCTGGCAAGCTCACTGAGGGCTGGGGCATGGCTCTGCAGGACACCCTCAGAGTGGCCACTCCTGGGAATAGAGAGTAATGCTACTGAGGTGGCCTTGGCTGGTAGACAAAAACTGAGGCCGCGTCATCTTGCTTCTGCTCCTCTGCCTCTGAGGGGCTGCCAGTCTCTTCCCTTGAGCACCTGTTTAGCCTGGCTTAGCTGGTGAGGCCTGGAGTTCATCCAGGTACTACTGCACAGATGAATAAATCAAGCTCATAGGAGTAGCAGGGGAGAGGAGAGCCAGGTCAGGGAACCCAAAGAGCACAAGAATCATGGCCCTGTCTGGCTGCTTTGGGCTCATCCATAACCCTGTGCCCCAAACAGATGAACAGCAGAGGGGTCCAGGCTGGCAGGGTGCAGTGCAGAGGCCCTTCGTGGCACAGGCACTTCCAGGCAGGATACAAACTCAACGCCCATTTCTGCTGTCTCGGAAAGCTCTCAGGAGACAAGAAAACCACAATCATGACAGCAAGGCGTGGCAGGGCATGGTCCCAGGGTAACACAGGCTGCAGTCGGCCCCACCCGACGGGCTGGTCCAGAGGATCCCGAGAGCTCCGCACAGTGCACATTTGGCTCGGCACGTAGTAAGTCATTACTCATCATCTCATCAAGCACCAGGAAACAAAGGCCAAAAAAGACTGGCTGCACAGAACCAACCCCAGGCTGCCCAGAAAGGCGCGAAGCCATTCACGAACACTCTACTTGTGTTCAATTCAGCCTCATAAATCTTTGCTTCTGGTGTATACCCACTATACCTGAACATAACCATGTGTGCACATATGTGCACGTGTGCACACTGCATATAACACATGTAGTAAGTGCAGTTCTGTGCCAGAGGCAGGGGGCATGGCTCTGAGCTCTTGGCTCCCAACACTGTGGAGCATGCACTGCTAAGGCACATTACAGACAGGACACAGGCTCAGAGAGGAGCAGGAACGTGCCACTCCAGAGGAGTCAGAAGGCCACAGACTGGAGCCCTCCTAGGAGTCTCCCCAAGGGTCCTCCCTCGCCAGAATGCAGGCTGGTGCTTCCCCTGGCCCTGACTGTGCTCAGGAAATTTACCAGCACCCCACTTCAGAGACCCATCCCTGAAACAAAGCCACTCTGCTGATGGAGGGCTTTGAGTTGGCCGCCCTGGCCTGGCAAGGCTGTGGCCCTGCACATGTGTAGCCTGTGGGGTGCATCCACATGGGCCCAGGCCTAGCAAGCTGATGACAGCCACAGTGAGAGGTGGAGGAAGGAGGGGACACAGAGAGCTGTCTCGCTCTGCCACACCTAGAGACACAGGGAGAGCCATGAACCACAGTGGGACAGTTAGAAAGGCCTGGGTCCCTCTGCCCTGTGAGCCCTGTGCATAGGTGCCCGCCTCCTAATTCTCTCTCTCTCTCTCTCTCTCTCTCTCTCTCTTCCCCTCCCTGCTCTGTCTCCCTCTTCCTCTCTTCCTTCCCTCTCTACCTCTATCCCTCATTTAAAAAAAAATCGAGTATGATTGACCAAGTGATATATATTAGAGGTGCACAGCATCACATCTGACCCACACTTCTACTGCAAGAGGATTGCCACCATCAAGCCAATCAGCACAGCTGAGGCTCATGCACTTAAAGCCATTCTGAGTTTCCTGCACGTGGAAACATTTCATGCCAGCAGAGCCAAAAGGCACTCTTACAAGTGTGCTCGGCATCTCTGTCCTAGAAACAGAACGCCAGTCTAAGGAACACCATTCTAGACAGTTTCTTCCCGTCGCTATTCATTCCTACATTTTTTGAACACAAAAAAGTTGACAATGCCATCTATGGACCGGTTTATAACTGGCTATTTCACTGGACAGAGCACAATGGATGCTGCGTGCCTCAGTAGATTCGTGTCAGCATCACTGATCTCTTATCAGATTAATTTGTAATTTTTTTCATCCCCCCATTACCTTTTCCCAGCCCGGGGCAGTGTGTCCACCTCCTCCCAGGAAGGCTTCAGGGTGTGCTCTCCCTCCTCCAAAAACCCACCAGCATCTTGCTTCTGCTGCTCTCTGCCTCCCACAGGCTGCCTGCCTCTTCCCTTGAGCACCTGCCCAGCCTGGACAGTGGGATCTTGGAGGCTCAGAGCAGCCTCCGTATAGTCTCCTGTATCCGCCATCCATGGTGGATCCATTAAACTTTGCCCCTTCCTTTGTCTTCATCATCTGATAAACTCCTAGTCACCCTTCAAAGCCTCAGGTCAAGTGTTTCCAAGCTCAGAGGACCTGCCCCGCCTCCCCTGGGACAGAGCCGCATGCACTTTCCTCCACTGTGATCCTTCACCACTCACCCACATAACCAGCCACCTCTCCAGAGTGGCAGCCACTGAAATTACCAACTGTATAAACCCTGCCAGTGCATAGCTCTATTCCGCATACATGGGGTGAGGGACAGTGGAGACAAAACACCACTTCATGTCCCTGGACCCTTGAACAGGTGCTGATTTTTAGCAGGGGGCAAGCATTGGCTGTAAGTCCCAAGCCAGGCACCATTCTGCTGCCCACTCACTGCACCTTGGACGCCTGCTTGCCTGCAGGGGCCGGGAGGACAGGCATCCTCTTGCACAGGGGCAAGAGAGCTCAACCAAAGGTCTCCTGCTTCCGCTGCCCCACCCGCAGGGGCCACCCACGGCTCCGGCACTTACTCGGGATGTCTCCAGCAGCCAGTCTGGGAGGGCACGCTTCCAGACGTCCCTGGCAGAGCCGGCTCTCAAGAGCTGCAGGAGACAGAGTGCCCAGAGGACCGTCCTTGCACAGCTGCCCATCCCGCTGCCCGCGTAAGACAATTTCTCCAGCCGAAGACCTTGCAGACGCCAGGAAGGGGCCTGGAATGGGGCCTGGAGGGGAACAGAAATGCGTGCTGTAGCCTGCTCAACTCTTTCCCGACTGTCCCTGGCTCCTGCTGTGTCCTGGCTCCTGCCAGAAGGGTCACAGGCCCCCACCCCCAGAAGGCATCTGGCCATCCAGGTTCCTTTCAGCCCGCCCTCTAACCACTGTTCCCAGTCTCTGACCTTGGCAACAGCTCCAACAGCTCTAGCAATAGGAGGAGGGCTCCAGGCCTTGCCCATCCAAGTGGCCCGGAGCAGCCCTGCCTCTCTGCACTCCTGCTAGTAAGCTGTTCCTATGGGAAGGCGTCTGCTGTCTCCTCGGAGGAGGTGCGCAGGCTGTAGGCTGGGGCAGCCCAGGGTGGGTGGGACTTGAGCCACCTCCTCCACATTCACATTCCGGCTAGGCCCCAAACTGTCTGCCTGGAACAGCGGCCAGGAGACAAGCTGCCTGGTGGGTGGCTGTGGGAGATGCTGGGCTCTGGGACAGTCTCTGGGACGGTCTCACATGCAGCGAGCTTCTATGCAGCTCCTGTGGCACCAAGCCTGTGACACACAGCTGGTCACATCTGTCCCAACAGCACCATCCAGGTCAGTGTATGAAGGGGCAACATCTGTACTTAGAATCTCATAAGCATGGTCTGTGGGCTGTTCTCATGCTCAGCTGAGCAGGGACTGATGTGACACCCATTTTACAGGTGTGGAAACAGAGGCAGGATGTCCACCAGAGGCTGGAAGCCCGACTCCTCTTGTCATTGAGGCAAAAGGCAGGAAAGGTGCAGTGATCAGGACCTTGGAGTGACGCAGCTCCAGCTTCCTAGGTAGCCTCCAGGAGTGGCCCTGGCCAAAGGGACTCCTCCCTCCTGCCAGCCTACCTCACACCCTGGCTGGTACCATCCACTCTTCCCAGCCTTTGGGTGAGTAGGGATAGCAGCAAATGTATCACTCAAAATGTCTTCTCTTTCAATGCAGGGAAGCCAGGCTCAGACCTGGAGACAGGTGCCTCTTTGGTGCCCATGTAGAGCACAGAGCAGACCAGATTTGGGTGGGCTTCACTACAGGAGACTGCACAAAGCTCTCAGGAGCAGAAAGGAATGTCGCCCACACTGGGTCCCGAGATGTCTTGCAGTCTTCCCCTGGTCCCACCCAGGTGGAGAGTTTAGCCTGGCTTCTAGAACATTCCCCCATTTCTTTGTCCTGCAACGGTATGCTGCTCCAGGTGCCACACTCTCTGCTCAGCCCACCATCTCTGGCCTGCTTCTGTCCCATCAAGGCTACTACTACTCATGGGGAAGTCAGAAGGTCCTCTGAGTGTGGGCAGTGGGGTCCACTACTGACAAGGACCCCACCGTGCCTCAATTTCCCCATTTATAAAGCAGGGTATGGAAGTAGAAGCTGCCCCTCAGGTGCCAGGGTAAGGAGGACAAGAATGGAGGCTCATGCTTGGTCAGGCTCCCTGAGGCTCACTCCCTGCCCTCAGAGTGCTCCCCCTGCTGTCAGAGCCCTCCAGACCCTGATCTTGCCCAGTTTTCCTTCCTCTCCTGCCCCTATCCCTACCCTGTCTTACAGGTTCCACTCTGCTCTTGGCCCATTTCCTGCCTCTCTGTCTGCAGGTGGTCTCATCTCTGTGGGGGTGCTAACATCCCTCACATCCACCAGGTGGGCACAGCAGCCCGAGCTCAGTCTGTCCAGACGCCTGACTTTTGTCTTGCCAGGTCTCCACCCCGCTTACACCCCATTACCTCTCCCCTTTCCACTGATACGCTTTCTAGGTCTGTATTCCCGACTCTAGGACTAGACCAGAAGCCCAGAGGCCCTGCTGGCTTCCTGCCCCTGCAGCTGAGTTACAGGGGACCCTCCGCACTCCTTCACCTGTCACTGTCTGCCCCCACCCTCAGAGGCTAGCTCCAGCTGCCCTTCTGTCAGCCCCTTTGTCCCCTGCACAGCCAAAGAGGCATTTGTCACCAGAGACTGGGCTGGAGCCTCAGTCCCTTGTCACAGGGACCAGTGACACGTGACAAGTCCAGCCTCAACTAGTCTACCCTGTGCAGGACATCTGCCCTGCACTTTAAAAGCTTATAAAAACAGGTGACAGTGTCCTAGGAATTTTATATGGGCTATGCTCCATATTTGCAGGGTTTGGCTGTTCGGCTTGGTACAGTGCATCATTACATGAATCGTTCTTCTTTCCTAGAGAAGGGACCCTGACACCTGGGGCTTACCTCTTGTTACTCCCAGTGGTGCTGCTCTGGCCTGGCCTTCCTTCCAGCGCTGAGCTCAGAGTGCTAAGGCTGTCACCCCACTACACAAAGGGCGCCCTTGGCCTACCAGTCACTGCTGCCTTGTTCCCACTTCCACTTCTGGGCCTCAATTCAGAGTCTTTAAAAAAAATGAACACATTGTGTGGTTTTCCTGAAAATCAGCCTCATCTATGCTTTTTGGAATCGGGAGAGGGAAAGAATGAAGAGACTCGAATACTTGTCTCCAATGTCAGTTTCCACAGATGACCCACACAGTCCTCTCCTGCTGCCTCTATGAGACACGGTGGAGGCCTAGGCCAAGGTCAGGGCTGAGGGAGATGCTAAGGAGGGTCATGAATGCAGACGCTGGGGCCCCTTGGCCCTACCCTACGACCTCCTGGCTGCTGACCTCGGGCAAGTCACCTACCCTGTCTGCACTTCGATGTTCTCTCCTGGAAGTGGAAGCAATGGGACCCCCATTTCCTGGGGCTGTCCTGAGGATCAAGTGAGCATACGTATGAGACAGTGGTAGGAGAGCCCCTGTCCTTATCCACCTCTGACCTTGTCAAGGCCCAGGACTGCAGGAGTCCACCTCTGCGTCTGTCACAGGAAAGGGGCACAGGGATGTCCATCATGGGCAACTTCTATGTTGGGCACAGAGCTGGGCCCCACACCTGTTCCCCTCATCTTGCCCCCGCTCCGCTAGAGCAGGGGCCTCAAAGGCTGGCCTGAGGATGCTACCCTGTGGCTCTGAAGACAAGGTCAGGGGCACAAGCTAAGGAATGAAGGGGCCTCTGTGAGCTGGGAAGGATGAAGATGCAGTGTCCTTGTGAACCTCTGCTGGCATCCGAATGCAGCCTGGTGAGACTGCCCCGACTTCCCAGCTGTGGAACAGGAAGATGACAGGCCGTGCTGCTGCCACTGCAGAGCTGCCCTTCCTTTGTTGCAGCTGCAGGAGGAAGTGCCCTGCCCCCACCAGGGGGTGTTGGGCTGCAAGGCCCTGCTGCACTCTGACATGCTCACTGGGCCTGGCTTGAGTAGCATGGTGCCTGTGGCCCGGATGTATTTGCTCACCATGACCCTACAAGGACCTGAGGAACCTTCCCAATGTGCAAAAGTCAGGATCATATCCCCGGGGACCTGGCGGCCCTCTGGAGCTCCGTGAGTGCTCTCTGGCTGGGAAGCTGCTCCACAGTGGAGTCTGGCCTGGTGGGGCCTCTGACCTGCCGGTTAATCCCTTGTAATGCTAACTTATCAAACCAAAGTCTGCAAGACACAGCGGGTCACCACTGGAGGAAACCCCAGGCTGTAGGTTCTGTGGGAACAAAGAAGTCCAGAGAGGAGAAATAAACACAGAGCAGCCCCTCTGCCCCAGAAGCAGTGCTCCCCTTTGATCTGGGACAGGGTTCAGTCTCAGCCTGACAGCCAGGCCCAGCCCGGGGCCCATCCCACTCTTGGCCACACCCCTCCGGTTCCTGCCAAGCCCCAGGGCTTCAACGTCCAAGCTTTGGACGCCCTTCCACTTTATGTGGAACTGTGGCAGCCTGAACCTGACCCCATCATAGCAGGGTGGCATCCTGGGCATCACTAGCCCATTAGTTCAACTTCCTGCAGTGTCGAGGGCAAGCAAGGTTCCCCTGGGAAGCCTCAGGTGTAGGTCAGGGATCCCTGCCAAGGGCCTCTCTCCTCAAGGAAAGGAGAAAAAGGGAAAGGGTACCTTAAAAAATACAACAAAACTGGGGTTACTATTGCATGCCTATAATCCCAGAACTTGGGAGGCTGAGGCAGGAGAATCTCAGAGAGTTCCAGGCCAGCCTGGACAACTTAGTGAGTTCAAGGCTAGCGAAAAAATGTCACTTTCTTTGACCCTGTGAAAGAAAGAGAGAGAGAGAGAGAGAGAGAGAGAGAGAGAGAGAGAGAGAGAGAGAGACAGAGACAGAGACAGAGAGACAGAGACAGAGACAGAGACAGAGACAGAGACAGAAAGAAAGAAAGAAAGAAAGAAAGAAAGAAAGAAAGAAAGAAAGAAAGAATATATAGATAACATGCAGGAGCTCAAATACTTAGGAATTCACCCTAAAGAGGCAGTGGACACAGCTCTCAGTTATAAGGTCTGGGACAAGGTCCTGCCCTTCTGCCCTTATTAAAATGACACCTCCATCTGATCACTCACTCCCTCAGCCTTCGCTTTGCTTCTCCAGGAGGCAGAACCTTTTTTCCCATAGGAATCAGATCAAGCAAAGATGGTTTTAATTCCTACTTCATACCAAAGTATCAATGACTTTCAGCAGAGAGAAACTGACTGGATTAAAGAAGAGCAGAATCCATTCATGAATTCATCAAGCACTCACTCACCAACTATTCATTCATCCAACATTCAAGTGTTTGTTATAGACCAGGGCTAGAGGCACCAAGGAGAAGAAAACCAAGCCCCACTCCTGCCTGCCAAGGCTGACTGCCTGAAGGAGGTCAGACGACAGTGCTTCTAGGAAGCACTTAGTGGCATCTTCAGCGCTGTGAGGCGGTGAAGGAGCTGGGTGTGGTGGCGCACACTTGCTATCCCTGCAATGTGGAGGCAGACGTAGGAGGTTCTGGAGTTCGAGATCAGCCTGAGATGGCTGGCCAAATAGTTCAGCAGACTAAAGTGCCTGCTCAGGCAGCTGCAGGGACCAAGGTTTGATCCCCAGCATGCCACACTGGCCCTGTTCCTGGGGTGCACTGAGATAGTAATTGAGACTGGGTGTGGTAGTGCACACCTGTAAACCCAGTGCTTGGGAGGCTGAAAATAGGAGGATCACAAAAAGTCCAATCTGTGTAGTGAGACCCTGGAGTCCTTATACTAAAATACGTCTAAGAGAGAGAGAGAGAGAGAGAGAGAGAGAGAGAGAGAGAGAGAGAGAGAGAGAGAGAGATCAGTCTGAGAAATTTAACAGGATCCTGTCATAAAATAAAAAAGAACAGAAGGCTGAGGTGTGGGAGGGGTGTGTTTCCCTGGAGTCACAGGCCATATCAGGTTCCCTGGGGACACCTGAGGCAGGAGCCAGGGCCAGGGCAGCTGGTGTAGGCAGAGGTGGAAAAGAGGCTGGGCCTCGCCTGAGCTGGAGAGAGAGACTTCATTCAAAAAGCCCCGATCTTCCTCATCCTTGTGGGGACTTTTCTCTATTAAGAAAATACATTAACAAAGACTTCCTATGAGGGTAAGCAGAACTCAAGCTGGCTTCCACGCCTTTTCTTCATTCCAATTTTAGGAGAAATTCAAGCCCCATCCTGTGCCTGTCAGCGTGGCCTGAGTACTGCACCCGCTGTTCTGTGGCCAGTGTCCCTGCGATTCCAAGAGGCAGGGGGGCAACAGGCCCTCGGGAGGAGCCCGGTCCCCAGTGGTCCCTTTCTCACTCTTTCCCCACAGAGCCCAGTGCTGGCTGACAGGCAATCAGCACCAGGATTGCATAATCTGCCCTGGAAAGCTGGCAGCCCTGTCCGGCGCCTGCAGAGAGTAGAAACAGATGTTGCCCTGAGCTGCCCTGCTGCCGAGGAGCCAGGCCCTGGCTGCTGGTCACCAACCCCTACTCTGCAGCCTCCGCCTTCCACGGGTTCCCATGCTCCCAGCCGTGGACTCTGCTTCCTTCTTGCCTCCCGCCCCAGAGGGACCACCCACAGCCAGACCAGGGCAATGACTGGGCCCTGGTCAGCATGGCCTTGTCCTGCCATTAGGGACCACTACAGGATGAAGAGACCCCTTCCAAGCAGATGGAAGCCATGAGGCCAAGCATGCCTTGGTCCCACAGTCCAGCAGCCCTGGCCTGACCTTGCTCCAGCTGCAGTGCCCCTCTTGGGATGCTCTCGAGTCTAAGCGAGGACCCGGGCCCTCCAAAGCAGGTTTGCACCAGTCAGCTGGTTTCTTTTTAACCCCCAAACGCCAGTCTGACAGTGAATCACTCCTGCCCCTCCCTCCCAAGCTGAATGCCTCACGTGGCCTCTTAGGGCAGGACCACAGCACCACATCACAGGCTTTGTGAGCCCGTGGCATCCCTTAGCTGTACACGGTGCCCCAGTATGTCAAAAGTAGACATGGTTTCTGGGCCCACCCACACCCAGGGAGCCAGATCATGGCTCCACAAATTCAGAACTTGCTAGTCCCCTGAGTTTCAAGGAGCAGCCAGGACCAGGAGCCTGACAAATCTGGCCACCACCTCTCCTGTCCCCACCCTCCCCTGACCTGAGGGCCAAGCATCTCTGAGCACTGCTTCCTGCTTCTCCAGTGCTCTGACCTCCTACATGCATGCACCCTGCACCCTGCTGTATGGGGATCATCCCCTAAGGGTCAGAGCTGGACACTTGGCTCTTAGTGTGACCACACTGGGGGGCTATAAGAGGCAAGGTTTAGCGAGAGGTCTTTGGGTCATGGGGGGTATGTCCTGAAGACGTGGTAGTTCTGGACGCACATCTGGCTGCCCCCTGGAGGCCCCAAGCATCTGCAGCCATGTGAGGGCTCCTTCTACTCCCACTCCTGACCCATGAAGGACCAGCCTCACTCATAGAGTCAGCAATGCTAGAGTCGTCCAGTGCCGGGCATCAAATTTCCATGACACTAAGGGATAAGCCAGACCCCACCCCAGAACATCGCTCACCCCTAGCCATCCTCATGCTGCACATGGCCCATGAGCTGGGGAAGCAGAGCTCCTCCCCGAGGCCTGCTGCAGTGCAGCCTTCTTCTCCTTGTGCCATTGTGTCTAGGGCTGGGTCCTCCTCTGGGGTGGGGACTGTCCTGTGCGCTGGAGCTGCAGCAGCTTCCCTAGTCTCAGCCCCTCAATTCCCAGAGCATTCTCCTGTCCACCCCTGGTTGTGACAACGCAAGCCATCTCCAGAAGTTGCCAGGGACAACTTAGTGGCAGGGACAAAACTGTCCCTTTGCTGAGAACTCCTGTCTCAAGGTTCTAGAGATGATCACCTCCTAGGACACAGAGTGAGTCAGGGTGCTGGCCAGGAATGGTTGCGAAGATGTCTACATGTGTCCACACACTTTTCTGTAGGCACACACACACAACATGCATGTAATGTTAAAAAAAAAAAAAAAAAAAGGCATACCAGCCTAAAGTGTGCTGTGCCGGGAAGCATGAGCCCCACCTGGAGTTCCTGGGCTGAGTAGGCGGCCTTCCCAAAGCCTCAGTGTCCCATCTCCTAAACCAGAGGTCATAGCAGGCCCCAGAGTCTCAAGCCCCAGCCCAGCGGGAGGACTAGGAGAACACAACATATCCACATCGCACACAACTGGTAGAGTCTTACACTCTCCCACCAAAGTCTCATGTGACCATGGCTGGGAGTGTCCACAGGGGGCTGGATCTAATGTGTGATTCTGGATCCAGGGTAAGTGATTACTGTATTAGTCCACTGGTTTAGCCTAGCTCTGGATGTGGACAATTTCCCAAGGTCACACAGCCTGGATAGAACCCAAGGGACAGAAAGAGGCTGCTGTCCTTGATTGCTGTGTTGCTACCTTCTGCCTGCCATGAACTGTCTGACCTCTGTCATGCCCCTGTGCCATGCCACCCTGCCCTGGAGCCAGCCCATTATGGCCTGAAACCTCTACAAACTGCGAGCTCAATAAACCTTTCCTCCCTTAACTTCAGCTACCAGGAATGGTCTTAACAGTGAAAACAGTGACTGAGCCATATGGGGAGAGAGGTCTGCCATTAACACAGAGCAAGAATGTGTCAGGGAAACAGCCCCCATTGGTGAGTCTGAGCAAGGAGAGCGCAGGAGTTGCCTGTACCACACTAGCAATGCATTGCAGTTTGCATCTAGGTGTCTCACAAATCCTGGCATGGTGGTGCACGCTTGTCCTCCCAGCACCTGGGACACTGAGGCAGGAGGATCCCTGAGAGCTCGAGACCAGCTTGGGCTGCAAAGTGAGCTCAGGGCCAGCCTGAACTGCATCATGGGACCTTGTCTCAAGAAGACACACACACACACACACACACACACACAGATGGCCCCAAAGCCTTATGCACACATGCACAGGTGGGGCTTTGAGGAGCTGACTGCATCATGGAGAGTCATACACACATAGCCAAATGTGATACTGGGAGGTGGGGCCTGGCCTAGGAGATGATTATTGTCCTCCTCCCTCCTCCCTCAATTGCTCTCCCTGCTTCCTCTGCCACACCGCCCTGCCATGGAGCCAGGGACTATGGACTGAACCCCACAAACCCTGAGCCAAGATAAACCCCTCCCTTTCTAAGCTGAGGATGATGGGTAGGGGTGCCCCAACCAATACGAAGTGACCATGGCACAATATTTCTGTAAAAATAAGGTGGAAAGAAAATCAGAAGGAGCTAGGTACCTTAGTACATCCCTGCAGTCACAGCACTTGGGTGGCTGAGGCAGGAGGACTGCTGAGAGCTGGAAGCCATTCTGGGCTACCAACTGAGGTCAAGACCAGCCTGGACCACATAGTGAGACCCTGTCTCAAAAATACCAGAAAATGAAGAGGTCAGAATATACAAAGAACTCGTAACTCAGAAAGACGGACTCAATTAAAAAGGGGGCAAAGGATTGGGATGAACATTTCCCTCCAAAAAAAAAAAAAAAAAAAAAAAAAAAAAAAAAAAAAAAAAAAAAAAAAAAAAAAAAAAAAAAAAAAAAAAAAAAAAAAAAAAAAAAAAAAAAAAAAAAAAAAAAAAAAATATATATATATATATATATATATATATATATATATATATATATATATATATGGGCAACAAGATGCCTAACTAGCCCCCAGGGAAATGCAGGGCAAAATGCCCTGATGACTACTAGGTGCGTGAAGGAGGAGGAAGAGGAGGAGGAAGAGAAGGACGAGGACGAGGAAGAGGAGGAGGAGGAGCAATAGCAGCACTGGTGAGGCCATAGAGAAACGGCCCAGGGGCCGGTGAGATAGCTCAGAGGTCTGAAGTGCCTGCTTAGACAAGCTTAGACAACCCTAGGGATCAAGGTTCGATCCCCAGCACCACTTGCTGCATCAGCCCCACCCCCAGGGCAGGTTGAGCCAGTCATAACATACATACATACATACATACATAAAGAAAGAAAGAAAGAAAGAAAGAAAGAAAGTGAAAGAAAGAAAAGGCCCAGTAGGCTGCTGGTGGGGATAGAGCAGGACACAGTCCCTGTGTCAGTCTGATCAGTGGCTCCTCAAAAGGTGAAATACAAAATCACGTGATCCAGCAGTCTACTCCTAGGCGGTCTGCATTGGGAACCTGGTAAGTGTTCGTGGCTGTTTTCTTCATGGAAGGGGCAAGCAGTCCCCACTCGGTAGTCAGCCATAGATGGAACCTTACTTGGCTACAAAGGGGAATGCAGTACCGACACCTGCCAAAGGTGGACGAACTGCACCGCTAACAGGCTGTGTGGAGGAGCCCAGACCCCTGTGAGATGGCCAGCAGAGGCAGATCCAGGAGGGAGAAAGTAGGTGCTGGGTTCCAAAGCTGGAAGAAGCGGGGACAGGGGTGGTGCCAAAGGTAGCTAACTTCCTTTGCGTGTTTGGAGTTAGACTGTGATAAAGGTTGTATGACATTGGGAATGTACTAGCTGCCGTTGAATTTTACACTTTGACCTGGTAGGCATTTGTAAGTTTCATTTAATAGAAATTCAGTAGAGCTCAGTGTGGTGGTGCATGCCAGGCTGAAGCAGGAGGATCAAAAGCCAACCCAGACTGGGGCCACTTAGCAATTGATCGAGACCCTGTCTCAAAAAGTACAAGATAATCTGGGAATGTTGTTTAGTGTGAAAGCCCTGGATTTATTTTCCAGTACTGAAACAAAACCGAAAGGACTAGGCCAGCAGAAACTGCCGGAATGTTTGTGGCCCACGTGCCACCTTACAGCAAAGTTTAACTGCCCAGCCGCGGCAGGTAGCTCCTCTTTCCGGCCATGCTAAGCTCTCCCTCCAGCCCTCCTGCCTCAGCGGCCCCAGGGATAGTGGTGGGTGGGGTTTAAGTCCTCGGTAGGTCAAAGTCAGACAATCCAGGGAGATGCTGGTGCACCCAAACCAATCGACCTGTCCCTTGTCAGCCCTGGCTCTGGAGGTCTGAACAATTGTGTTGGCAGAGACAGTACTGGAGGGCAAGCTCCAGGCTTCAGCCTCTTCCCGCAGGCCGACCTGGGCTTTCCAAGAAAGTGTGGTGTTCCACATCCCTGCGGCCTGCTGCCTTGTGCTCTGGAGTCCCTCCACCCCCCAAAAGAGTCCCTGGGTAACCTGTGAGCCAATGCCCTTGTGTGAAGGGGCCCTTCCATCAGGAGACAGGAAAGCGGCCCCTGGAGCTAAGGGCTGGCAAGCAAAGGTGTCTGGGCACAAAACGAATAAAAACACACAAATAAATAAAATGAGCCACGCACTGGCCAAACCAGCCCGCTCTCCTCATGGGGTAACCGCCAGCCCCTGCGTCTCCCTTCTCTCCCGTGCTCACTCTCGCGCTCTGGCCTCCAGCAGCACCTCCCTGAGCCCTGACCCAAGTCTGGCAGAACAGCCTGGGATGGGGCAGAGCGAGCAAGCACCACTGAGGAAACAGAAACAGGCGGGAAGACCAAGACGAAGCACGTGCGTGCGTGGGTGGAGCCCCTGCCTCCACAGGAATGAGGAAGAGCGAGGGTGGGGCGGCGAGGCTCCCCCATACTGGGAATGTAGGGTGCACGCATGCACACACATGAGCAAGCTCACATACATGCAAGTACACACACATGTGCACTGCATGGGCACCCACGTGAATGCAAACAGTGGTAAGAAACTAGTGCGTGACTCAGGTGAGAAGGGCAATGCTGGGGAGCAGGAGGGCACAGGACACTCGCACACAGCCAAGTCCCATCCCTCTCCTCCATGCCACAGATGTGCTGATGGACGCAGCTGCAGAGCTGCCCTGCCCTCCTCCAGCTCCCTACTCCCCCCAACCCCCCTGGCGTCCACACTACCTCCTCCCTTCCGCATGCTGTAAGGAAGTGCTCCTCTGAGAACACCATCTCCCTCCACACGTGGAACCAAAAGCAGAGCCCATCTGCCTCCAGTCATGTGGGTTTCACCTCACGTGTCACATGCTTAGGGTGAGAGGCCTTCCAGCTACCCCAGCTGAGGCACTACGGCCACGTAGGCATTCTCTTTGCCCCTTTTTGATTCTCTTTGCAGCACTGTGACCCAGGCACTTTCCTGCCTACCTTGCCCAGTTCACAGTCAGCTGCGGAGGAGTGCAGGAGCCCTTGCCCCCCTGGCTCACTGGTGACTCCAGTGCCTAGAGCAAGATACAGACACAGCAGGAGCTCCAATATCAGCTGGGCGGATAGGTGATGGATGGATGGAATGAAAGATAGAGCACTGGGTAGATCAAAATGGGTCTGATGATGGAAATAGAGAAAGATGAAAGTATGGGTGGATGGGAGAACAGGTGAGTGGAAAATTCTGGGTGGATAGGTGGGTGAATGGCAAACAGGTGGCTGGAAGGATAAGTGTGTGAGAAGGATGATGGAAGAATAGGTGGCCAGAAGGATAAAAGATGGCTCGATATTATGTCAGACAGATAGAGTGGTGGAAGAACAAAGAGTGAATAAAACTGGATACATGGAAGAATACATGGATAGAATTTGGTGCAGGGATGGGCAGAGGGAGGATGGGTGGATGGGAGGGATAGAAGGTTAGGTAGCTGAGGATGGGTGGGAGGATGGGTACATGGGAAGGTGGGTAGAGGGAGGATTAATGGGCAGGTCCACGGGAGCCTGGGTTGGTGGGAAAGAATGGAAAGATACAATAGTGGGTGGGTAGAAGTACTTGGATGGAAGAATGAATAGAAGCAGTGGGGAAATGGATGGAGGATGGGAGGACTGGGATGAGGATGAATAGACAGAACCCAGGTGGGTGGAAGTTGGATGGGAAGAAGGATGGGTGGATGGAATAATGGGCATGAACAGAGGACAAGAAGAAAGGCAGGGGAAGGACATGTAGAGTGCCCCCGCATGCAGCTGTCACACTGGGCAAGGTAGGCGCCGCTGGCGCCGAATGCCACATCTGTGTCCAGAGGGCTTGGGCTGCTCTCTACTTTCCAGGACTTTTGTGGTCAAGTGACAGAAGTCAACAGGCTGTTTGCCCTTCAATCCTCTGAGCCAGATACTGTAATCGTCTTAACTCACGAGCCAGTATCTATATTGAATGAACTCCCCACCTGATGCCTGACTCCGCTACACAGCTGTCAGCTTGGCTGCTTTATTGCTAGGGCTTGGTAATCCCAGTTCAAAGCATTAGCATTAGCTTTTCCCACTACCCGAGAGGCCCCTCTGTGCTCCAGCTTCCTTCCCCCGAAAGACTTGCTCCAAATCATTTCCCTGGTCAAAACTCTTAGAAATGTGTGGCTCAGAGATCAGGGTAAATTCTGGGGAACTCCAAGCCCTGCACATCTTGGCTCCCACCTAACTCACTACCTTCATTCCTCACTCTCTTCTGCCTTTAAATCCCACACCACTGCTGTTTGAAATCCTGTCCACCAGGCTCCAAAGCAGCCCAAGGGCCTCTGCCCCTCTCCCTGTCTATGGGAGTTCTTCATTCCCAAAGCCCTATTGTCCTGGTATGGAGACTCCATTGGCCCCTCAAACACACTCTTGCCCCTGGAGCCATCAGAATTTGCTTGGAGGAGACTGGGTCCTACGCCCCTCATCATGCAGAGCTATCAGTGCTGGCAAGCCTCATCTCTCTTAGCCCTCCCAGGACTCCCACCCTCTGCCACTACTGAGCCCAGGCTCCTTCCACCAATGCCCGGTCTCCACCCACCCTTGCCCCTGAAGTGGTTAGCAGCCTGGCCCACTGGGCGTCTGCTCCAAAGTGCATCTGCTGGGCTCAAAATAAACCCCCAAGCCTCATCCACCCTGCCTCCCCTGCAGCCCAGGGTCACTGCCAGCTCTGCCTCCTGCTTTCCTGGGCAGCAAGTTCTCTTAGCTCCACCTTGAGCAGAGGCTGCACCTTCCGATAGGACCACTTTCTTACCCATGTGGCCTGAGTGAACCCACTCCTCCTCCTCCTCCTCCTCCTCCTCCTCCTCCTCCTCCTCCTCCTCCTCCTCTTCCTTCTCCTCTTCCTCATTATCATCATCATCCACAAGCACAGCACCAGCAGACAGACTTTTGAGAACCTATTACGTGCTAGACACAGTCAGTGCTCAGTGCCTTACAGGCAAATCCTGGCAGATCCCCATAGCTGAGGTTTTCTAAGCCCATCTTACAGATGAGGAAAGCAAAGCAGAGTGCTCATGGACTCGCCTAGCTCTTGGCAACTGAACTGAAATCTGACCTCAGAAGCCTGGCTCTGGAGTGCCCCCCCACCAAAGCTTCCCTTTCACCCCCAGGGCAGGGCCTGCTGCCACGCCCCGCTCTGGACACCCACACAATCCTCACTCAGCCCAGAGCCTCTCCCTTCTGTCTCCTCCATCCTGGATGAGGAGAGTCACCTCCAGATAGGGCCTGCAAAACTGTCTCCTACCCCTGTGCATAGGCCGATCCCACTGCTGTGGACTACACCCATTTCCCCTCCCTGTGGCTCAGCCTTGGGACTTGCTTTGGTGGACAGAGAGCCAGGAACTCAGGCCTTGAAGACTGGCATCTTGTTTCCTCTTAGATCCCAGCTCCTATGCAGTGGGGACATCCAGTCTTGACTGCTGAGCAAAGACAACCTTTATGGACAGA
Organism: Myocastor coypus; assembly: GCA_004027025.1. Classification (NCBI taxonomy): domain Eukaryota; kingdom Metazoa; phylum Chordata; class Mammalia; order Rodentia; family Myocastoridae; genus Myocastor; species Myocastor coypus. The sequence continues at coordinate 42,471 of PVJA010014893.1, forward strand.
TACCTCAAAGGCAGGGCCACCCTAGCCACTCTAGACCAGGCCCAGGGGCCTGCCAAACCTCTAGCTGCAGGACAGGGCTCCAGGGGAACTCAGAGCGAAGGTCTGGCACAGCCCAGCCAAGCCACGAATTCATGGCAGTATCAAAGCCACGGTTGTTTTAAAACTCTGGCTCGGTTCATCTTCTAGCCTCCGTTTGCCCAGCTGAAAGAGAGACAGCAACTCCTGCCCTCCTAGCTTATTATAGAATTAGGTAAAGTATCTCCCTAGAAGAAGGTGGCCAGTTTCTAACTGGGGCACAGCTCAGAGAACAGCGGGCCTTGGGCTGCTCCCAGTCTTGTCCTTCTGTGTCTGTGAACCATTTCATGCCAGGCTCTGGTCTCTGGCTGAGCATACCATGGCCATGGGACAGATATCTTCCACTCACCCAGAGCAGCAGCCCCAGGGTTCAGTGGGGTGGGGAGGGGAAGGTAGAGAACGCAGATGTTGTAGTTTGTGTCTAGATGTTCCCACAAAGCCTCATGCAGTTGTGGGGCAGGCTTCTAGACTTTGTCATTGACTCATGGCCCAATGTAGGGGTTATGGGTGCAAGTGCTGCACCCACACTGGGACAGGCAGCCTGCAAATGAGGGAAAGGGGCTCACTCTTTCCATGCCTCCCATTTGCCCTTGCTGTTTTGCTGTTTTCCTCTCCAAGAACCACCACCCTCTGCCATGTGCCATTGCCTTGGAACCAGCTGAGTATGGACTGAAACCTCCACAGACTCTGAGCTACATAAACTTTTTCCTTTCTTAATTTGGGTTGTCAGGTATTTTGTCTCAACAACAATAGAAAAGTAACAAATATAGCAGAGAAATCATCCCTTCTAAATGTGAGCACAGTGTCCAGGGCACACCATACCCTGGGTGTGAAAGGAACCAGACCCACTAACATCTGCCAGCCATCAGTGACTTGCCACAGGCCTGCTCCCAGGCTCTTCCTCCCATGGGAGGACGTTCTCGGGCCAGCAGGCAGGTAAGAGGAGAAGGGTGGGCCCCATGTGAACCTACTAGGCACACTGGCCATTTCAGTAAAGTCTTGGCTAACTTCTTATGCCAGTCATATGCTTTAAGTCATCCAGAAGGCAGATCCCAGGCTGCTGGGGCAACCAGGCCACTGGGGAGTGACCTGCTTTCTTGCTGAGATGACAGAAATGTTCCAAAGCTAGTTTGTGATGTTGTTTGCACACTGCTGTGAATGTCCTGAAAGCCACTTGCAGAGCCGTGGGCTTGGCGTTTATGGTACGCAAACTACATCTCAACAGAGCTGTTCCAACGCAATGGCAAAATAGGGGACAAACAGAGCCCAGAGCTCAGTGAATTGTTACAGTAGCCTGGCAGGAAGGACAGCCAGCTACACCCAGGTCAGTCATAGAGCCTAGCAGTAACAGGCAGCTCTGGGCTCCCTTTCATTTTTGGACCCTTCCCCACTCTCATAAAGGGAGGACTTCAGACCACATAGACTTTTTCTGCTGCCCTGTCCTTCCTGCAAAGGGAATCACTCAGTGCATGCTCCTCCGTGTCTGTGTCCTTTGGCTTAACATGTTTGTGACATTTGTCCCGACTCCCAGATAGCAGGGACATGGTTGATTTCAGTGCTGTAGAGTATACCACTCCAGGAATGGCTGCCAACCTGCTTCTCCAAGCTAGGCACTCAGGTGGCTTAGGCGTGGTGCCTGCAAGCAGGGTGGCCCTGGGCAAACACATGCACACACATGCGCTCCTGGGGAGTAAAAAGTGAGGTGGACAGTAGGGTGGGCCTGTGCTCCCCTCAGGAGACCCCACAGGTTCCCAAAGAGGTTTCTCTGAAGCTCACTCAGCTCCCACCATGTTTGCATCATTTGGCAACCCCAGACACACCTTCCTAGGTGCTGCCAGAGTGGGACCCCACCTCTACATCCCAGGACCACCTCACCCCCACGCAGGCCCAGATCAAACAGAAGACAACAGCACCAGAGGAATGTGGTGGGCAGCTTTATTATGCTAGCAGGCTGGGGAATCCTGAGGTTCAAAACTGGAGCCTTGTTTTGACATTACCAATCCCTTACATAGGTTTTCAGAAAGAAGTACATAAAGGCAGACAATGTCACATTTTATATAGTTGGTTGCACATGTCTTTGTCATTAATTTCTAGGCAGAATTTACTCTTACAGGAACTAATAAGGTTACTACTGTATAACATGGGGAGAAAATCAGTCACTGTCTGAGACCGGGCAGAGGTGGCCCTGAGGCGATAACTCTTGGGGACTCAGAAACGACCTTGAGCCAAGCTGTACTTGCCCTGCAGCTGGCTCCCAAAGCGTCAGGACCTGCTACATTTTGCAGCTCTCTAATTAGGAGAACCAACCCTGCTTCCTGAGCTCATCCTTGAACAGCGTTAGCCGTAGAACAGCATTAGAAGTACAGGATCAAATACTTGGCTACCTTTGAAATAGTCTCTATGTTGTGAGCTAATAAACCTTTCCCTCTTTGACATAGCTGTCCAGGATTTTGTCTCAGCAACAAAAGAAAAGTAACCGAGACAGTCTTCAGTAGGTCAAACAGGCATTCCAAGGCTACTCGGCCAGGTGAGGGGCAGATACAAGGAATTTTCCCTGGAGTGTTAAATAAATAAATAAATGTTGACCTGCTAATCCTTCTTTCTTTCTTTCTTCGTCTTCTTCTTCTTCTTCCTCTTCTTCTTCCTCTTCTTCTTCTTCTTCTTCTTTTTGCGGAACCAGGGTTCAAACTCATGACTCTGCACTTGCCAGGCAGACACTTGTGCCAAGGAGCTATCTCCCCAGCCCCTGGTTTTCTGATTTTCTTAAAGTCAAACTACTCATGTTAAAAGTAATAATAGCCAGGTATAGCGGCACATGCTCATGATCCCAGCACTTGGAAGGCTGAGGCAGGAGGATCACTATGAGTTGGAGACCAGTTTGGACCACACAGGTGAGCCAAAGGCCAGCATGCAGCACATGGTGAGGCCCTGTCTCAAACGGCACAACACAAAACAAAAAAAGTGACAACATATGTGCAATTATATTTACAATTCATATTAGAACTAAATCAAAGCCTTTAGGCCTTTTAAAGTCAAATGGATACCAGAAGTAAAACCACAAGCCTTGGTGCTGGGAGCTTCTGGAGGCTGCCAGGCCCAGAGCAGGGTCGGTTCAGAGTGTCCCTCTGTGAAGGTTCCCAGCGGGCAAGCTGTCTTTCTGAGGATCTTAGAGGTGCTGCATGGTACATTAGCTGCTTTTTGGAGCTGTAAACTTCCCTGGCACCAGCTTTGCTTCACAGCCCATGGCTTGGGATGGGAATTAGGAAGCCGGAAGGCACACTGCCCTGAAAACAGCTTCGTGCCCCTGGGCAGAGGATGCTCCTGCAGGCCTTGGGGAAACTCTCAAGTAGCCTCAGGTGGCTTAGTCACAGGTGCTGACAGTGGACACAGCATGTTGCAAATGGTCCGGAACCCAGCCTGGTTCTACCTTCTTGCCTTTTATTTTTAATTCTCTTAATGAGGCTCAATATAGTGCAAGTGGTGTGTTGGGGAGATTTTTCCTGCTGAGCTGAAGGATCAGCAAAATCCCCAGCTGAGATATCAAATCATTAGCATCACTAATCCAGAGGTGGTGCAGCCCAGCCTGTCAGGTGCCAGGCAGGAGAAGGAACAGGGAAGGCGGTGGGAAACAGAAATGCCCAGCCTCTGCCCCCCCCCACCATGCAACTCATCAGCTTTCCCACCACTGTGACAAAATACTTGAGGAAATCAACTTAAGAATCAGCATGGAAAAAAAAAAAAGAATCAGCATGGGAGGCTGAGGCAGGAAGTTTGCAAGTTCGAGCCCAATCTTGGGAATTTAGTGACTTGGCAAGATCCGTTTCAAAATAAAAAAAATGTAGCCGGGCATGGTGGCTCACGCCTGTAATCCCAGCACTCGGGAGGCTGAGGCAGGAGGATTGGTGCGAGTTCGAGACCAGCCTGGGCTACAAAAGTGAGCTCAAGGCCAGCCTCAACTGCATAGCGAGACCCTGTCTCAAAAAGACAAAAAAAAAAAAAAAA